>JACGDI010005710.1:397209-426452 GCA_014898725.1 Jacaranda copaia
ACCAATACTCTGACAGTATAAATTTTTATGCAGATAGGAACAGCATACCACGACAACTAGTTAGATAATAAGTGAACCCATGCTTTGAACTTTAATTACACAGTACAAATGATATCCTAGAATAAATCATGGATCAAGATCCTAAAAACTGTTGATTTAGGGTCACAAAATTAAGAAAGTATAAACAATGAACCAAGATTAATTTGTAAATGTAGCCAAACATTAATGATTGAGATGTAGATCTATTTCAAACATATTTCTTAATGTTTTGCTCTCGGAAAACTTCTTCAGCATGAAAGAACATTAAAGTTCTTTTCCAATTTCATGGGGAACTCACCTATGCTTGATCTGCTTGGAATCGAGAACTTGGAAAAAAGTTTTCCGGGCTATGGGATGCAAAATACTGCTTCTCTTGATCTTGAGCAAATGCCTCAGACTTCAAGTGGAATATTGCGAGAGGTGGATAAACCCATCATTATCAAGACAGCCATTGCAGCCATGGAAGAACTTCTGAAGCTTTTACGTCTGAAAGATCCACTGTGGATCATTTCTCCAACCAATGGCAGATATATGCTGCATCGCGACAGTTATAATAAGCTTTTTCCTAAGCCAAATCATTTCAGTTGTGCAAGTGCTCGAATAGAATCATCAAAAGATTCAGTTGAGGTGGCAATGGCTGCTGACAATTTAGTTGGAATGCATATTGACTCGGTATATATATATATATATATATATAAATTGATGACTCTTATTTTTCGACCTTTTAGAATATGGTACTTAATTTTTGCTTTGAAGAGAAGATCTATTTTTTGTTAATGTTGCAGAATAAATGGAAGGACATGTTTCCAACTATTGTTGCGAAAGCAAGAACTATTGAAGTAATTGATAATGGAAGTATTGACGGCTCTTTACATTTGGTAAAAACCTCAATTCGCTGCTGGTTATATTTTGAAAGTGATTATATGTTTAAAAGGGGGTGACTTCGGCTGTTTTTAAAATTTAAGCAGTGGAAGTATTATCACTCAAAATCTTTTTGAACTTTCAATAAAATTTTAAGTCTTATACAAAAAATATTTTGAGTTAACTGACGAGAGCTTGTAATATTTTCTACTTATTTTTTTAATTGAAAGTTGTATAAATATAATGTAAGTGTATGATTATACTGATACAGATGTACGAGAAAATGCACATTTTGTCACCTCTTGTGGCTCCCCGAGAATTCTTCTTCATTCGCTATTGCCGACAACTTAGTGCAAGCACTTGGGTGATGGTTGATGTATCCTTTGATTTCGTCAAACAAGTCCAAGATGCTGCTTCTCCCAACTCTTGGAAACTTCCCTCAGGGTGTATGATTGAAGATATGTCAAATGGAAAATCAGTTATGAGTTGATCAAGAGAATTATACTCATATTGAAGTTGACTGCATAATCTGATTTTCATCCTCATGAGTAACATCGATTGATATTAATAGCCAATATATATATATATTAAGACAATTGATTTTGTCAATGAATTTCAATTTTTAATTTCTTTAATATGGAATATATCCACACCAATTCTTCAATATGTCAATATGGAACTTGTGATCAAATTTATTCTATTTAGATTCAAACATGCCAAAATGAGTTTAAAAACACTTAGATGCCTATTGCCTATTGTCACTAGAATTAGATGGACTTATGATTAAATATAATAGAGCAACCTTGCCACTAATTTCTCTTTACGTTTTCACAATTTATGTGGCTCCTCAAATTATTTGCTCTTGAGTTTATAAATTGTGTTTTTCATATGTTTCGCTCTTATTTTTATTTGCTATATCTGAATAAATTTCATGGTTGCATCATTAATGATGAGGTTGGAGGTTGTTTTTAGTGATTTGGATAGTGTTTGGGCTAATTCGATCAGGGAGGTCGAATGATCCAATAGTAATGTTTTTCTTGGGCTGAGATTTGCAACCAATAGCAAACATTAAGTACCCCCAGCTAAGACACTTCAACGTTTAAGTTAATACTAGTCGAGTGATATAATCGAACGATAGAGTAAGAGCATATAGTGTATACGGCATACCAAGAGGGTGGCTAGCAATGAAGTATCTATAGCCTTCTCCTAGTAGATGATATGTCTAAGATGTTCGTATCAAGTGTAGAGGGCTCTTGTTCTTTTCTAGAAGTTGTTGGTCATTTTTAATCCCGGTACTATTCCAGGTGGTATCATCTCCTATTTTTCAAGGTGAATAGTACTTTGAGGGTGCGCCTCCCTAAAAGAGTTGGTGGCAGAGGTTGTACTAGGGTGACACACGTCATTAATGCAGAAGCACGCTGTCTGTTAGAGCATTGAATGCAGCAAGGATATAGGTCAGCATCGAAATGAGCGCTCTGATCGACTATCATCTACCGGACAAGGTGGTCGACTAGACGGGTGGCTAAACGAACTAGGTGGTATAAAGCCTCCCGTCGGGTGCAGTCGAGAACTATTCGCTCGACCAAATGGTTGTGATCGAATGACTTAGCCCTGCTGGGTCTAGAAACGCTGTTGGGCTTTAAATATCAAGTAGGCCTGAAAACCTTCTTTGAAATTAATAACTTGTTGGGCTGAGCTATCCTATATCAGTTAACTTATCAACTCATCTTATTTGTTTCAATTGTCTAGTTAGTGTTTTTCTATTATAATGATCACATTTATTTGATTATACACCTTGTTTGGTAATTATATATTACTCTTTCTGATAGATTGCGTGGATTGAGCATGTTCAAGTGGATGACAAATCATCGACTCATAGGATGCACAGAGACTTGGTATGCGTTTCTCAAGCATATGGAGCTAAAAGTTGGACAACCATACTTCAAAGGATGTGTGAGAGATTCGCAATTTCAAAGGAGCTAACTACCACACCCAAGGATGAACTTGAAGGGGGTATTACTTTGCTATATATTCTACTGCCCAATTTATGATGGCCACAATAATTTAAAAAGTTGAGCATAAAATGGTTCTTATTATTTTTTTCTTCTTCAGTTATTGGCCCATCTGAAGGCCGGAGAAACCTAATGAAGCTTTCTCACAGAATGATCAGGAGTTTCTGTGAAGTATTAAATATGTCAAGACATATTCGATTTTGCCCACTTGCCAGAATTCAATAATGGTGGAGTTCGAGTCTCACTCCGTAAAAGCAATGGGATAGGCCAACCTAGCGGTTTGATTGTTAGTGCAGCTACCTCTCTTTGGCTGCCCTTTTCGAACGAAAATCTCTTTAACTTCTTTACAAATGAGAAAAAAAGAGCCCAGGCGTGTATATAAAATTGTTGTTGTTGTTATTGTTATGTGTCTAAAGCATCGTTTTTTTTAATTAGAGCATCTCAAATAAGGTAGAATGACTAAATTCATTTCCAATGCAGTGGGATGTCTTGTCCAGTGGAAATCCTACGAAGGCAATTGCACACATCTCAACTGGGATGGATCCTAGAAACTATATCTCCATCATCCAGGTACTTAATTGCTCTATTTGTATATGGTGTTATATTTTTTTTCAAGTTTGAAAATATAAGTTGACAAGATAATCCTCTTTGCCAATTATTTATAACTTAAAGAATAACAAGAAAATAAGTACCTTCAGTTAAAATCTATACGATTAGATTATTTTAAATAAACTTTGACAAGTTATTTGTGTGACTATATGATCACTCTTATTTTTAACTTAACATTATCAAGTACATGTAGAGAGTTTTAGACGGTTTTTGGCTAAATTTATTTAAAAGGTCTTATAAGCTCTAACATATTATAAGATTTTTTTAAACTTATAAGATGCTAGATTTTTTAAAAAATAAGTTTTTAAAGTGTTTGAATAAATAAGATTTTGAAACTTATAAGATATTAGTAATGATAATTTTGTAATTAAAATTATAAAATTTAAGAGAGCTTATTAAAATCTTAAAAATAAGTTATGAATTCTTTATTTTTTAAAAAGAGCTTATATGCTCCTAACATCTTATTTTGGAAACCTATAAACTCTATTTTTAAAAAATTTACCATATATTTTTTTACATTTTATAAGCTCCCATATAGGAATGGCAATTGGGCGGGTTGGGGCAAATTTTCACTCAATCCAAACTTACCCCGCATATGTTTTATAATCTCCCAACCCGCCCCTACCCACCCCACTAGTTTTAAGAGTAAAAATCCACATCCTACCTACAATGTATATGTAAAACACGAACTCTAACCGATTTAACCGCACCTAATTATAAATTTTATTACATACTACGTGCTATATAATTAAAAAAATGCTATAATTTAATTAAACCATCATATAATTTACTTTTAAGATACATTCTTTTAAAATAAAATTAACATGAAAAATTTAATTCAAGTCAAAGTTGTACAATAGTACAAATCAATTTAGCTAAATTAAATAATAAAAAAGTTAAAATTCTAAAGAATACATACTAAGTTGTGATAAAAGAATGAATACTAGTAGGCACCAAGTTATAAGTCTAAAAGAATTATATTTAAGATTAGATGTTATCTATATGTTAAAATTTTAAAAATATATATATAAGTAAGATAAAGATAAATATTTCGGATTGGGTGGGGCGAGTTAACCATGAACCTGAATCTAACCCACCCTTCAAGTATTAATATATAGGGGTGCAAACGAGACGCATCGAGTCTGAATCTAGTATGCTCAAGCCCCACTCGTTTATTAATTCACGAACTCAAGCTTGACTCGAGCTTGATCGAGCCTAAACAGCCAAGCTCAAACTTGGCTCGTTGGAATAGAAGAAGGCTCGGTGAGCATTATCGAGCTTGACTTGTTAAGGCTTGTCATAGAGAAGTAGAAAAACTCGATTCGTTAAGTTTAGATGAGCTCGAGTTCGTATAAGTTTAGATTAACTCAAGCCCATTTAGAATCAAAACAAAATCTATAATTATAAATTTTTTAAATAATTTTGTTATATATTTTTCTAAAAATGAAAATCGAATTACTATTATAGATTTTACTATATAAACCTAAATTATAATTATATATATGTATATATATAATAAAAAAGCTTATTTAGACTCGCGAGCTTTATGAGCCAAATATCATTGAGCTCGGCTTGGCTTATTTGATTGATAAGCTTGAGCTAGGCTCAGCTTGGGCTTGAAAAGATTAAGCCGAATACGAGCTTTTATCGAGCCAAACCCGAATCATTCGCAAATCGTCTCATCTCATTTACTCCTCTCTTAATATATAAACCTGCCCCAATCTAATTGGGTACCCACAAATTGGAATCAAAATGCCATCCCTACTCCCATATATCTTATAAAATATTTTGAATGCAAATAATGGCGTGCGTAATGGGGCAATACTGTTGAATTATGACTTTGCAATTTGCTCATTATCAAATTATTTTACAATGCACGTTTTAGCAATTTAATTATAAATTTATGTAATAAATGTTCATGGATTATGAAAGAAACCTAAAAGTTGAATATAGCACATAAAGGATATTTTAAAAATTGATATAGTCTCCAACGCAAAGTTGATCAAACATTTGTCAAATGCACATTATGTTCACTAGAGCTTTAATTAGGAGGAGGATATATTTCAATCAAGGGATCTAATATGCATGATAATAAAAACAGACTTTATCATAAACAATTGAAAGTTTAATTCTAATACTTATAGATTACTAATTCCAGTTTCTTTTTGTAAACATCTTTTCATGTTACTTTACAACTTTTTGTAAACAATTTAATAGTTAGTTTAGACTCGAGAGAAACCATGTATGCTTGTAATAGCTATACAAGTTTTGTGACTAGACATGCATTTAATGTTTGAATTTGTTCCATAAGTAATTGTTTCCTCTGTATGATTCAAATATAGACACTATATACCAACTTAATGCGCTTATTAGAAAATAAAAGAAAAATAGAAAAGGTAGAAGAGCAAATATTTTTAACTCGGATGCTCAAACATGTTTGTTTTATGCTTTGGACAAAAGACAATCATCATCACTATAGGAAAACACCCCTTCAATATCAAAAAAATTGTGACAAATAAGGTTTTATCACAAATTGAATATAGTTATGATATATATTTGATGGATTATTAATGAATTTAAAAAAGACACAAAAATATATATTGGTAATGACGCTTATAATAGATATAAAGAACTTATATTGATATATAGAGTTTGTCACAAATTTCATAACACTAAATGTGACCTTTCAATTTGTGACGAAAATTCCACCACAAAATTAATTTTGTGAAACACTTTATTTTCATCATAGAACTAATTAGTGATGAAGCATATACGAACATATTTATGTTTTATGACAAATTTCATTAAAGTTATGATGATTTTTTTCATTGATAAAGAAATATTTTCTTGTAGTGTGTATTTTGTTATGTTAGTTATATATATATATATATATATATGAGTATGAAGCAATACATATTAATAAGATACTAATTTAGAAGGCGTTTGGGTGAGCTTATAAACTTCTCAAAACCTCTTATAAAGACATTTAAAAGCTTATAAGATATTGACAAGTGTTTATAAATATCTTTGAAAAATGATCTTATGACATTCTAACTAAAAATATTTGGATTTTATAAGTTCTTTTAAAGAAAAAGTAAGAAGACCCAAACTTATTTTAAACATCCTAACAGACACTTTTAATTTTGACCATTTTAACTATAAAGTTGTCATTCTAACATCTTATAAACTTTAATATCTTATTTTATCCAAACACTTCAACAATTTATTTTGGAAATCAAAAATTAACATTTTATAGGCTCTAAAAACATCTTATAAGATGTAGAAACTTATGAAGTCTTTTAATTAAGTTTAACCAAACACCCTCTTCATTTCAAAGTAAACAATTAAATTATCAACAATGACTGACTAAATTGAATCATTTGATAATATTTCTCCCTCTTTTGTTTGCTTTCCTTTTTTTTATTTGAAATCACTAAATTTTCTTCCATCTCAATGGTGCCCATGAAACAGCCCTTTGTGCCCGAAGAGAACATATTGATGCTGCAAGAGAGTAGCGTCGACTCTGGGGGCATTTATAGTCTATGCTCCAATAGATTTATCAGCCATCACTTCTGTTGTTAATGGTGAGGACACCATAAAAATACCGACTCTTCCATCAGGATACATAATCTCTCCTGATGGTCGTACCGATAGGGGAAGTGGAGTGCCGAGTAGTTCAAACACATGTGGCTCACTCTTAAAAGTTGCTTATCAAATATTAATCCGTTGTGACTCACTGTCCAAGCAACTAAATATGGAGGAGGCAGTTGCCAATGTGCAGAGCCTTGTAAGCTCCACAATTCAGAAGATTAAAGTGGCTCTTGATTGTTCTGAGTTAGATTGAAAAGTAATATGCTATTACATATGCCACATTGTTTATGGAACAGCAGAGAGTCATTGATAAAGAGCTAAATTGATATCTTTTAATTTCTCTTATTAGGCATAAGAAAAAATTTTATTTGTATTTTGCATAATTGTTGAGATGTTATTTTACATTATATGCTTGAAATACAATTCGTGTAACTGGGATATTTTAGTTTTGCATAAAATATAGTTTGTGTAGCTTGAACGTTTTAATTTTAGACCATGTTTTATAAAATCTAAGTGATACGTGACCTTTACTTGTCATGATAGTTATCATGCTTTGTAGAGAGTGACCATTCACAAGGCAAATGCAAAGTTGAGTTTAGCCAAATCAGGTGTGAATAAAATTTTTTCTATCTTACTACTTCATTAATATTAACTATTACTAGTAATTGTCTCATGTTTTATATATCGTACTATAATAATAAAATCACGTCGTTCAATTTTTTCGGCCTTCACACTACATGCACGCCTTGAAATTCATTTTTTTACTGCAATTTATAACTTGATCTTTACCATCGTTGATCTAAATTGTTAGCCACATAAAATATATACTGGTCATTGTTTGAGAATATTCTCTTTTAAATACAGATTATTGATGGAGCAAATATTGATTGAACTCTTGCACTTTATTCCAAACCTATGTATTTGCTAATTTCATTTTAGTAACAAAATTTGATCAAGTAATAAACTTGTACAGCTTCCAAGTTCTAGGATTTCTCCCTTAGAGAATAGACAATTTGATGAAATATTCACTAGGTGTTCATGCCATGCGCGCTGTAGTTGTTCCATTCCTTGTACTTGCTATACGATTATCATTGACTAAAATAGTATATATTTGAACGATACACTATAGTTAAGTCAACTTCAACTTCACTATGTTCTTCAACGATTCAATCACAGACAAACATTCAAGACTTTAATAATGCAAGTAATAAAAAGGATGTAAATCTAATTGGTATAACAATTATTTCTTTACGGACACAATATGAACTAACCATTTAATTTTTGGCATAATTAGCTGGCTTGATAAAATATCCCTGATGTTCCTCGTTATTATGTTTCGAGTTTTGCATAAGCCTTGTAATATTTGAGTGATGAAAGAAATAAAAATTTAGATAGCACATTGAACATTTCAGCATGGCACTTTTATGGCTATTGCGACGCAGATTATCATACAAGAATCAAAACAAATATGAATTTAAAGAATTCCATTTAGAAACCTTGATGCAATACGATCTCTATTCATAAAAACTTTCACCATTAAGATATTCTAGAATCAACAATGAATTTTTTTCAAAATTTTATAAGCTCTTAAAAATCCATAAGAATAGGAGTTTATCAACTCACCAAGACACCATTACTTCTTAGCAAGCTATCAGATTTTGGCAAATGGTAATCTTCTCATTTAATTTTTAGAATAAATCATTGTTGCTTTAACATGTTTTTCAATAGTATTGACTACATTACCTTAGTAGAAGTACATATCAACTACTGGAAATAATATGATTGCTAGAAACAGATAGCAGCATATTCCAGCATTTCTGTGGTAGCTCTCGTATGAGGATGCTGACGCTGATGCTGATGGTCGCACATAACAGAGCAATTACACCACGACCAAAAAGTAATTTGCAAGAAATAGCAGCTCCAGTTAGCAAGGGAATATAAGGGGTTACATTTCATGTTCCAAAAATGACAATAGACTGCTTTCAAGAGCTTTGTATGATAAATAAACAACCTTGCAGGTTGCAGCACCCAGGGACATCCAGAGCCTTTGAAACCTCTACGCATAGTAATTCAAGCTGGCTTTCTTTTTTGCTTGAACTTGGATGATACCTTCATTGAAATCTTCATGGTTCACCTGGAAAAACCAACATCATATCATTCCCATACTTTATGCCTATTTTAATTTGGATAACCACAGCACAGAATCCAAAGTAATCAACAGTCACATCACAATGTGTTCATTTCTTTAAGTCATGTTCTATGCAGATGGCTAAAGAGAATCTAATCATTTTTGCAATAGCAAACCAGAACTTGCGATTGAACTATTTCCGTGAAAGAATTACGAGCTAGAAGCCCACGACTGGATGGAATAAATATATGCTTGGGGAATCTGTTCATGAGATGATTTACATTCAAATAATAGCATAAGTTACAGAAAATATAACGCACATTACAGGAGAAAACTAGGACAAACACATCAACTTATAATTAATTAACAATTTTTTTAGTTCATTAAGATACATGAAACAGATATGGTTACCTTTGTTGTGATCAACTCAAAAAAATACTCCGAAAAAATATAAGAGCTTTCAGTGTCTTCATTTCTAATTTATGATAAGAGAATGCAAAACGATACTTCATTTTTACATCACCATATCCTGATCATATGACTCAAGACCATGATACTTATTCTGAAACTAGTCAGGTGGCATTTGATAGCGAGATAGGTGCAGGCTTTAACATCCTCATTTCTTCTCTTAATAGCACATTTCAAATGCCTGATCTTGGCCGTCCAATCTCCCAACCACATTTTTTCCCATTAAATTAGGCTTCTACTCATTAAATTAGGAGTTTAATATACTTCTAACGTTTAGCATTGAATCAAAAATCATTTTTATTTCACTTAAGGCTCAGCAAACATAGATACAAGACGTTTTAAGCAGTCAAGGACCTCATCTAAATGTGGGAAATACAGTAAAACTTCATTTGAATACTTGTAAAAATCTAATAAGATTAAAATTCCAGAAATATAAAATTTTTACAACTCAAATTTGAGAAATTTGAAAATGTTTAATCCTGTCGTTTAGTTTATGTATATGTAAAACTTCATGAAAATATTTTTCTTGAAAATTTAAAAAATTTAATTTAGCAAAATTAAAATCATCATTGATATGAATTAGCAATTTGAAGAAAAATTAAGAAAAAAATTTCTATTAGAATATTCAATTCATTAAATTTAGCAATTGTATCAGCAGGCGCAACTGAAACACAAAACCAAGCATCACGAGAGAGAGAGAGAGAGAGAGAGAGAGAGAGAGAGAGAGAGAGAGAGACCTCAGTCGCATCACGGCGAAGCGCTAACATGCCTGCTTCCACACAAACAGCTTTAAGTTGTGCCCCATTAAAGTCATCTGTTGAACGAGCAAGCTCCTCAAAGTTGACATCTGGATGAACATTCATCTTTCTGGAGTGAATCTACAGTAAAAGAAAATTACTATAAGTTGTATGTTCAAATAAAAGATTTCCATCTAGTAAATGACAGCCCAATTTCAATACCTGCAAGAGCTCTAAATCTGAACAAACATATCAAAAGTATATAAATTCTCAACTAGAAGGTCTACCTGCAAAATCCGAGCCCTCGCTTCCTCAGTAGGATGGGGAAATTCAATTTTACGATCCAGCCGACCAGAACGCATTAAGGCAGGGTCTAAGATATCAGCTCGATTTGTTGCTGCTATCACCTGAGCTTAGAAAAAACGTCACACAGAAAGAGAATCAAGAGATCCAAGACCACAAAAAATAGCTAAAAGTTAAAACATAAATGCGAATTTGTTATTGGCGTGGCGCAAAGATCCCATAATGACAGCATATAGTACATCACACCATTACACCATTAAAGGTCAAAACAGCAGCACAAACTGCATAAGATGCACATGCGTCCTACCAATAAGGTCAGAAATTCTGATAACATAAAAGAATCTTCATGGCTCATGCCCCAAAATACTATCAAAGATCAGCACCCTAGAAAAAGAATGGGAAAGCACTCAAAAAGATACAACTAAAGAAGTAGATGAAAACCTTAATCCGATCATCGCTGCTGAAACCATCGAGTTGATTGAGCAATTCTAACATAGTCCTTTGCACCTCTCTATCCCCACTAACTTCACTGCATAATTAAAAGGACCATCTGCTATCAGTATAGAAACAGCAACATAGCCCTGAATACCCAGGCTTGTGAGTTACTCTATACAAAACCTCAAGAACCTCAAGATTCATAAACTTGCACGGGCTTATACTTAAAAAAAAAAAAGCAAACTGCTGCAATTGGCAAGTAACTGCTTACCTATCAAAACGCTTTGTACCAATAGCATCAATCTCGTCGATGAAAATTATGCAAGGAGACTTTTCTTTGGCAAGTTGAAAAGCATCACGAACAAGTTTTGCTCCATCACCAATGAACATCTAATTATACAAGAAGTTAGATATATTAGTATGAATAAATAAAAGAGGAACTTAGGTAAAGCAAATAAAATCCAAGGTAAGCCAGAGATTCATCATTTTACATGCTCATGTTAGACCAGTGTCAAAAATTAATATTTCACATTGCAAGGATCATATCATATATTGACAAGAACTCCACTGCAAGTGCTGGGTCGTCAAACTGAGACTATCCAATCAAGATCGAGTTCATTCAGGCCTATCCGAAACTAAATGACTGCTGGAAAGACAGGCCAATCAAAGATCTTCAATAAATACAAGTATGAAGCAGAACCAATCAAATCAGGGGGAAATGTATTCAGATTGATAATTGGGTGGATGCAACAAACTCAGCAATTCATAGATAATCCAGCTGAAATCAGCAGAAGGGCAAACTTTTGGGGAAAAGAGAAAGGAAAAGATTCAAAGATTTAAGAAAGAGTGCTAAATCACCCTGATTTGATCCCCCACCTCCCAGCGGGAAAGACAGCAGAAAGGATTAAAAGATATAGAGAGAAAGCTAGAACACCCTAATCTGATTCTGGGCATCTCTGATCAGCCACTGCCTATTATGGAGCAACTCTCTTCAACCATCTCCACTCTTCTAAGCTGCCTCCACCACCACTGTTTGGCACACTAACATCTACTAACTGTTCAGCCACTACCAATTCAGGTAATAGGCTGCAGATCACCACTGTTGAACCACATTCCCTTATCTTGTTCTCTAGCATCTCCAGTACGCCATTAGGCACTGCCAAATTGCAGACATGCACTGCACACAAGGTGGTTATGGCTGAAAATTTTGATGTGTTGGAAAAATATAAAAATGGAGAAAGAGGATAAGTTGAGGGAAATAATAAAGAACACAGTTGTGACCCAAAATAAAGGGAAACCGAGTGAATCTTTTCATGGTCAGGTTCTTCTTTGTCCTTAAACTAGAAAATGACTTCACTGCAACGCTCCACTGAGTGAATGATTCCACTACAATAATAGCTTAATAAACCACCAGTCTTCGCCATCAGTCTGTGCCAGAACCAGTAAAAGACTCTGCACACTAACCAAAAGTTATCACCTAGGGTGGTAGCTTGTTGGTCAACACCTGATTCTCAACTAAGCATCCATTTCATCTATAATATTCAGCCGTAGTAAAAAAAAAATTTAATCTGGAGCTCACTGGTTTAGAGAAACAAGTGATTGACACTTACAACAAGGTCAACACAACAATAGCAGCTAACGAAATTAATAATAACAACAGAGAGAGGAACTTGAATATCAGAATCATTCACATCCAACCAGCTAAAGAAGGAAAAGTATCAGAATCATTAAGAGTTTTGGATGTTCAGAATACTATACCTGCACAAGCTGCGGGCCTGCTAGCTTCAGAAAAGTGGCATTTGTTTGGGCAGCACATGCACGGGCCATTAGAGTTTTCCCTGTGCCAGGAGGACCATATAAAAGGACTCCCTTTGGTGGACGAATTCCTAATTTCTGAAATCTCTCTTTGTGTGTCATGGGCAATACGATTGCTTCAACCAATTCTTGAATCTGTAGTAATCATAACAAAGTTGTAAAAAAAAAAAAACATATATATGCATCAGAAAAGATCAGCAATCATTTGAGAACACTAGTTATCGAAAATGGATTAACTTGCCTGTTTCTCTAGGCCTCCAATATCATTGTAGTCTTCAGTTGGTTTCTCATCGACCTCCATGGCCTTGACACGAGAGTCATACTCAGATGGCAAAGTATCCAAAATGAGATAACTGTCCTTGTTCACTCCAACCAGATCACCAGGCTTCAACTTATCAGGATCAACTAGCCCTACTACAGGCAGGAAAATTGTCTGCAATTGGCATGTTATATATTAGTAATACTCTTTAGAAAGGTACACATTAACCACAGGTTCCATGTGATAAAAATCCAGCACAAAGGCTTGACGCAATCAAAGAAAACATTCAAAAAGTATTGTTACACTTTCAGATTTCCACTGTATACAATCAAGATAATAAAATCCTTAAGAAGCTTTACTCATTTGAACTATAAATGCGAAATTTTGATCTGATAGACCACAGGGTAAATATAGAGATAAGACTTAGGGATAGAAAATCATTCTCGTTTTTTCCAGTATCATTATTAATAAACTTACCATACCAAGCATACAGAAAATAAGTGATCCACAACCCTTACAATTTTCTCTTCTAAGAAACAAGGGAATTGAAAAGAAGACACTGGAGTGTAACAGCAGAAATGGGAAAGAAACATACATGCAGGACCTTCACGCCACTCAAACAAAGAAACACACATAAACAGAAGGGGCTGGAGAGGTAGAGATGCACACCAATATGCCATCTAACCTGACGTGTGGATGTTTTCAGCACCACGCATTTACCCTTCCTTTGTGAGTCAAGATCAATGTTTGCACCATCTTCTTCAGCCTCTTCATCTGGGTTCATTTCCAAAATCTGACAAAAATAGATAACACGAGTTGATCAAATTAATTCAATTTCCATGATAAAACAACAGCATTTACCTAAAGAAAATGAAGCTACCTTGAATAACTATTATCAGATATTAAGTAAAAATACATGGACCAGACCTCATGAGTTATGGCACGGCCTTTAAGATGCATTAAACTGTAACCTCAACAGAAACTCAAGTTAACTCTGGATGGAACTAGTCTGAGTATTACGTGTTATTTGAACTGACCTTACAAGGGATCCTTGTGAGAAACGCACCCATCCCCACCTTAAGAAAATAATAGAAAGGAAATTACATTTTTTATATTCCAGCTGCTATGCATACTTATTGAAACCAACCATGACCATACAACTGTTCAAACCAACCATGACCACAATAATCTCCGCATAAATCTGCATCCCTCCTCCACAACCACAATGTTGCAGGCCTTAAAAAGACTCAAATTCAAGATTGGTCAGGTGATGATCTCATGGAGATCATCATACAAAATGAAAGCCACTATTGCCAGTTATTTCATGCTAAACAAAGAGCTGAATCCAATTATGTTAACATACATTATCAAAATTTTCTCATAATTCAATTTAGTGCTCTAGTAAGAATCAGAATATATTCGGAGGTTTCTTGTTTCCATAAGGCTGTAAGTTTAACAGCCCCAAAAAGGCAAAACAAGCTTTTCTAAGTTCTAAGCATATATTACAACGAGCTCAGCAAATTGTCTTTGTATTTCTCGTGGGTTGCAGATATTGCAAAGAGTTAACAACATGAGACACCACTTCCTATCCACTCACGGCTTTAAAAAAGGAGTGATGCAATCCAAGATTTTAGATAAAAAGCCTAAAGCAGCAACACCATCCACCCACAATTTGCAATATTGGTTGTGGTGACCATCAGAAAGGCCACCCTTCCGATTCTATTACAACATAAAAAATAGTACTATATATTCTACACATTTTTTAGTTTAATTACAAGCTCAAAAGATTTTGAAATATTCTGAAAATATGAAAACATGTAAAGGTACCTGTTAGTTCCCAGATGGCCCAATAAGCAGATAAACCCAATACAGTACATTACACAAGTGTTGTTTCACAGTTATAAAAAAGAGCATTACCAATCCTTGAACTGAGTATCACCTAACCAAATACGACGCACACACATCAATTTACAACATAACGTTACCATACAGAGTTTATTAGTTACATGAGATTCTTATAAGAAAAATCACATGTTTGGCTACAACATTAGTATTTCCAAGGCATAACTATCACAAATTAGAGTTAATCTTCAAAATCCTTATAATAAATTTCACAAAATTAGATGATTGAAAGAAACCCTATGCTGCCATGCATGTCGAGTGTGGAAGAGGATTAGCAAATGCAGAAATTTTTAAAAGAGGAACGATCTTAAAGCGTAATATATAAAATACATATCAATATTCAGTTAGTAGTTTTTACATGAAGATCCAATATCCCATTTTTCCGAAATAAAATCAAGTAGCCAAGTTAAAACTTAACACACCACATCTTCCTGAATTGTCATAGGCCCAATTCTAAATTGAAGCAGGCTAACCCTAGCTCAGAAGTTCCTCTTTATTCTTCTGCAATCTATTTCTGAGAAAATAAGAAAAGAACAAAAAACCGAACAAACATTGATGCAAATCAAAAACCTGAAGCCCATGCCCAATTTTTTTTGTTTTTTCATGTTTTTTGTTTGTCTTCCCTACTATTTTCTTTTCATGTTCTTACTCAGCCACGGCAATTCATTTTTCCATCTTCACCGTCTTCCCATCGATGCATGTGGCCCTATTTCACAGTTGTTCTGTTCCACATCCATTTTATTTAGCCCATGACAGCCAGATTCAACAGCCATTATTGCCACCACTTTCGATCCATCCATACTCATCCCTCTTCTAAATTGGAAAACGGAATGGAAGTTCCCATTTCTGTCTCGGACTCCAGCAAACTGAGTTCCACTAATCAGCATTAGGAATAATTTATCCAGAAGCACACAGATTCCTGTAGTGAATGCAAACATATAGGAAGCTCCCTACTCTTTCCGATGAACTTCTACATTAGTTCACTTTCCCTAGTTATCATGCAAACCTAAAACTTAGCCGACTGTCAAAAGCACTCCTAACTCATTTGAATTCCCTACCTTTCCTCAAGTCAAACAAAAAAAAAAGGACCCAAAAATCCCTAAGCTTCGGCTTAGGAGAAAAAGGGTAACCCTAATTAAGAACAAATACCTCAACAATGTTGCCGACCAAGTAAGGGAGCTGCTTGTTCAACTTGATTTTTTCTTGATTCTCTTTTATCTTCTCCTTGAACGAATCTAACTCCAGGTTTGTTCTCTGCAACTCTTCCTGTCAAAAGGGGGAAAAGAAAGGAAAAGAAAACTCATCATACAACCACAGAAAACTAAGGTTTCAACTTCTGATAGTGAAGATGATTCCAAATGACTGAGTAATTTTTTTTTTCTTTAGTTATTTCATTAAAAATTTGAAACTCGACAAGCCTTTAAGATTCGGATTTCGTTATCAAGAAGGCGAGAGGCTCGAAGGATGTCATCTGTGGTCATTGAAGAAAGCTGGTCGTCCTCGAAGTTGTCTTCTACCATCGGTGTCGCCATCTCCGATCAACTGCGTGCAAGTGCGCGCGCGCGCGCCCGTGTGTGTGTTGTGTGTGTGAGAGCGAGCGAGCGAGCGAGCGAGAGAGAGAGAGAGAGAGAAGACGAATCAAATAGAATAAGGTTGCTTGTTGCCTTGGAAAAGGGGCGTCTGATCAAGGTTCATATTGGATAGTGGGTTAATAACAAACATTAGGCCATTGGAGCAGGTCCTATCCCGGCCCAGGAGATTGGGCTATGGTAATTGGTCTTTTAATATCTTTATCCATGACTGATGATATCATGTACTATCCAACATTATATCAAATTGGTCCAACTAATATCAACTCCTATCCTAACCTACTGATTCGTTTTCCTTATCCTCGAGTTTCTCACAGAAAAAGCCAGAGTCATGAAATTTAAGAAACTAATATAACAAATTATTGTATTCATTATTATGAAATAACGCAATTATTTTTACATGCTTCAAGATCTATCATAAGCTGCATGAAAAGAAATTTAAAAATTACATATGTTAAATTTGAGTTGAAAAATATTTTAACTCAAAAACATCAATGATTTCCGTGATCTCATCAACTATGGATTTGTTCGAGAACAATTTGATGAAATGATTAGTTACGTCGACATCTCATTGTTAGCAACTAATTAAATATGACGAACATTCGTACTCTTTAATAAAGTCTTAGCTCAATTTTATTATGCTTTTGAGTTATCGCCCTAAAAGATTTGTTTTCTTATCTTTGGATCTTTATAACTACAACTTATACTTAGAGTATACTGACTCCAACATATTATATTACCACTTTACAACCCCAATTATTGTAACTTTCTCGTTTTATTTATCTAAGAATTTAAATAAATAAATTATTGTATTAAAATAGAAAAATAAAAATTTAGTAGATTCATAAATCGTTTCAAAACGGTTAGTTTTATACAGCTAGTCTTCAACCTTCACACAGGTAGCAATTAACAACGAAGGAAATTAATTTTCATCAATGGAGTCAGAAAATATCAGCAAAAAGGAGGCGCTGCAAATGGGACAAAATAGAACCAAGCAACAAATTTGCTGGCATCCATTGATAGAAATCCAATTTGTAGAAAGAAAAAGATAAAAAGGCAGTGTCACAATTTGGCCACTTTGAACGAATTTATTTCACAACACCGAAGTTGTGAAAGAACTAATGAGTTGTGCAGTGCAGCATCATCAATAAGAACATGATGCCTCAATTTAACTGAGTAAGCTTTGGAATTTAGAAATGCCATCTAAGGCACGCTTGAAATCACCGTCTTCCAAGGCAATGGTGAAACGGCAGTAGCCAGGAATTCCAGTCCAGGCAGCACTGTTGATGCACAAGCCAGTGCTCCTAAGCAAGGCTTCCCTGATATTTGAGTCGTCAAGCTTAATTTCCTGAGTGCTGCCATCTTTGTTTATTTTGATGGTCTTGCCCAGATACGCAGATGGCTTTGCTAAAATGGATACGCCAGCTTGAGCTTCAAGCACTTCCCACCCACAAGTTTCCAGTGTCTGTTGATCACAAGAAAATTTGCATGAGTTCAGAACCAGAAAAATCTTTTTAACATTGTAAAAAATGCGTTATTTTACCTGCTTCAATTGTTTATATCGACTCCCCAAGATTTCCGTCTGCTCTGAAATAGCATTCAATAGTTCCCCTGATTTCTGCTCTCCAAGATCCAGCAATTTCTTGACTGTGTATTTGATAGTGCTGTGAGGTTTGCTTAATCCGGCAAAGCTATGGAATGTTTCCACCAGAGAAGGCTGGTTGATAAGCAGAAATGCAAATTTAATCCCACCCGTCAGCATCTTGAAAAATAATCCCCCAAGAAGAGACACGCAGAAGCCTGAGTTAGCAGGGGAAAGTTTCTCCAGAGTAGCTCCTAAATTCCAGCCCTCAAAGCCCCTGGAGTTAAATTCCACCCCGGAGAATGAAGTGTCTAGAATTACCTTTGCTCCAAACTTAACACATACAGATAACAACTTGTTGATCTCTTCATTACTGTACAGCAAGCCAGTGGGATTGATAGTTGGACCAGAAATGTACACCCATGGTTTATTGATAGCGTCCAATGCACTCCTAAGTGTTTTCTCTGTCAACTTGTATCCTACTTCTGGATTGGTCGGAATGTATGCAATTTTTGCATTCAAAAATTTTGCAGTAGATATGTAGTTTCCATTTGAACCGGCAGGGACGCAGAGCGTCCCACCTTCCTGACTGCAGCAGAGTACTAACTTACTGAAAAGTGCCACTGTACAGTCTGCATATATGAATTCAGTGTTGCTGCCACAAGGAAAGCCATAAGTGGAGCTGATTAATTGTCTGATGCCACATGTAAAATCAGTTTCGGACTCTGTGATGTTCTGTCTTGCAAAACTCTCGAAGATGGAAGCTCTAACTGGTGTAGTTATAGGCAAAAAGCTCTGGTCGACGTCCATATGTACGAGAGGAGAATCATCAGATTCATTCACAGCTAACTCAGCATGATCAAGTATGGAGATAGTGGAACTTGAAAAGCCATTGACCTTAGAAGCTCCTGTCTTCTCACCAGCTCTCTGAAGGCAAGAGAAAAATTCTTGCACATAGTTGGATTATCCAGAAAAGTTTACAAAGAATGTAGCAAATCTAGTTCAATTGCAATTTAATTAGCATATACGTTATTCGCATATAAGAAGCAACCTTATGGAAACACTAATCTTAGGGCCATATGATTTGCACTTTCTGGAAAATTTCACGACATAGTGTATTATATATGTATAAGTATGTGTATCGTTCCAAGACAACCATGACATGGTAAGTCCAGAAGTGCAAGCCTTTCAAGTTATGATAATTAGAAAACCATGACTCAGGAGTCAATGAAGTTCTAGACTTGAAGGTCTAAAGACACTATTAAGCTGGACTCTCTGAATAAAGAAAGAAAAGCAAGAATCTTATTTTAGTTCTGCTGATTTTGAATTGCCTTTGATTCACATTTTTAACACAAACACATGCCTCAAATTGCAAGGACAATCCTAACCATCACGAGATGAGAAAGGAGGTCTGTTTGATTGTCTGTTAGAAATTAACTCCATTAATTGTCTACAACTCCTGATTCGTGGAGGCAGAACAGAAAGGGAAATGAAAACAATCTGTAACATGTACGAGCAATAACCATAAGTAATCTCAATGCATACTAACCTGTGCAGGTGGATGTCGATCAGCAAGTTGAAAAGCTAGAAGCTCATGAAAAAGACAACCATAGTAGTACTGACTGGTTATAGAAGTAGTTCCTTGTAAAAGTTCCACAGTCTTGCATAGTGCTTTAAAAATTTCCTCCTCCTCTGATATCACAAATGCCACTTCCAAATCTGAATAAACCTGGAATCCAAGAAGAGGCGTTAGATCAGCATATAGCTTAAGAATGAAGCATGGGAGCTGAGTAAAAGCCATTATCACATGCTTACCTGATTTTTCAGTAAGCCACACACAATAGCTGCATGTGAAGGAAGGGGACTTCCAGAAAGATATTTAAAGACTCCATTGGAACTGGGAAGACTAGATAGCTCAAAGTGGTCAGATATGTCTAAGAACAATCGACACCCAATTTCTCTGGTGATATCTAAAAGATGCTCAAATGCGGAGCTGGTGACGGACTCAAATTGAGCCATTCCAGTGACTACCACCTCTGGCTTCAATTTTTTAATCAGCTCTACCATCAAATCTGACTGGCGTGGTGCTTCAATGACTGTGATTGCTTCCTCCAAATAACTTCCATTTTCTTTCTTCTGAAAAGGAAATTCAAGATGTCAAAAAGAATAATTTCACCTGTCAACACCCAGAATTCTTGAAAAATGTTCAAGGTTTTTTCCAAAAGTCACCAGAGCAAACATGTTGAATGGAAATAACCATGATAGATACTTGAAAGGGATCACGAATGTTCCTATTTGATGGTCGTTTGTATATTTTCCTAGTATATGAACCACAAAAATCAAAATGGTGGGTTTAGTATTATTAAAAAAAAATAATTATATGATATATGATATATGATCTAGGAGATTGCATCGAAAATGTCACCCCACCCCCACAAAAGAAAAGAAAATTACAGATAAAAAGAACAGCAAAAACAGAATTAACATCATATAGTATGATCAATGCACAGGGATGATGATACAAGGGCAATTGTTAACACATCTATAATTTTATTTTTTTTTTGGGTCACAGCCAAAAGTCAATTATTTGGACCGTAACAATTTATTTATTTTTTATTACAACCATAAAAATTGCAAAGGCAGCAAGAGTATTACAGAGAAGGAGCACATCTTCAATTTTCCATGTAGTGTGGATAAGCTAACAAAGACCCACAAATATATCCATGTAGATAATAGCACTCACTAGAAAAGCCACCCTTTTGTAACAGGTCAGACATATAAAGACACTTGAAAATATAAAAGCTTTTAAGGCCAGTACCAAGAGGCAAAAGAGTCAATTCCTTTTCCGAGAATATAGTGAACTATACAACTAAATCATCATACAGGTTGAATAGTTAATCCACCACGGACTTTCAAAGTCTTGAGCACAATTAAGTTGTTCCGATACCAAATAACTACCAGTGCTTTGTTGGGATAAATTCAAAATAAAAATCAACTACAATGCAACAGCAGTTTCCTGAGAACAATTGTAATAAACATCCATGATTCATAAGCCGCTCGTGCTTTAAAGCACAACAAAGTGCCACCTCTGCAACAAACTAGCGAACCGAGAAATTTCTCTTAGCACATAGAAAACATAGCTTATGATCCTATGTATATGTTCCAGTTTAAGGATATGGGAGAGCCGTTAAAATATGAGCAAGTTTGATATTAGAGCCTTTTTTTTCTTTTCTGACGCTAGTTTGGTATTAGAGCTTAAGACAGAACACCATAAGATCCACTAAAAATGTACTGTTCAGAATTTTTTTGACATGCTGAGATCAGAAACTTTTGAACTTCAAAATTTAAAACTGAAAATTATCTTGAAAGGAAAAGGCATGGGGGGCTATCATTGATGAACTACTACTCTTCAGATACAAGTACAGTACATTTTCTTCCTTCTTTTCCATTAAAAAACTTCACTTTTCTTGTATTTTCTTTTTTCTTCCAAAAATGCATAACTTGACTTTCACAGATGCAGTTACGAATCTCCACAAAATATTAATCAGACATGTTCACAGTGTATCGAGCTCCAAGAATGGCAGAAGCAGCGACTTCTTGATCAAAGCTATTGCAGTTTAATAAACACAAAGATCAAAAAGTCATGAAAAGGATACTCAACGCCTTTTACAATCACATACCTCAATATTTAGGGATGTTAACCACTGCCTTGGTAAATGTCGAGACAATTGTTCATCAACAATGGCAAGGCGTGGAGACAACAGACGTAAAGCACTTTCTATTGCCACAGTCCTTGAAGGAAATACAACAATGTTCTAGCCCAAAAACAGAAAAGGACAAGAACGGAAAATTAGATATTGAAGATAATTTTAGATTGTAAGGAACAGCCTTAAATTCAGAAGACTATCCAAGTAGAAGAATATTCGGAAAGAAAATTTTCAGTTCAATGCCAAACAATGCTCTGCTTATAGAGCAGTTTGTGCCTAAGATTGAAGACAGATGCTCAATAAAACTCATTCAATAAAAAAAGTAAAGACCAGACTAAGCAAACAAACATATTTCACAAAACTAAAGACCAGACTAAGCCAAAAAAACATATTCCATGAACTTATGCCTGATTAATCATCTCAATATGCATGAAAACTTAGATAAAAGAATGAATTCTCACATCATCAGAGTGAAATATGTAGCAAGAATGAATCCTTAATGTTTTCATGAAGTCATTGTAGGGAAAACATAGCGAAAATTAGCACATAATGCTGTTTATGAAAAACAGCATCACTTTGCTTTACTGAAGAAAATAATGTGCTCGGATCATATTCAGTGAAAGACAAGCCCTCCACCCCCTGACCCCACCAAAAAAAAAAAAAAAGGAAAAGAAAAAGAAAAACTGAAACAGCCTGAAGCAGACAAAAACAAAGAGAAGAGATATATCTAGCTCCTTTCACTCCTATTATATCACTCAAAATTGACATAAACAATTGTAACACTCCTTGCACAGCCTATTCCAACAGTGAAAGATCTACAGGCAACAGAAGTCTATATTTTCCCCTCTCTTTTGAGAAGTGGCTCCATTCTCAGGAACCAACAGCAGAGCAGAGTTCTAATAAAACAGCAACCTTGTGGGTGCCATTTATTTTCATCAGATGGTCAACATTTTCCTGGACAATATAAATCAGACCACCAGACAAAGCCATTAATGAAGATGGTGACTCTAGCCTGATGTGTTTGTGATGTATATTTTCTGTCAAAGCATTAAAGTATCTCACAGATCAAAAATTATCTCATGGTCAACTACCATATAACCATTTTAATAATTTTTCCATAGAAAAATGTTACATGCTACTAAGTTTAGCTTTATTCAATTACCATCAAAAATGTTAATATTTCATGTAAATGTTTTGTCTATATGCATGTACTAATGTGCACTCACAACCATGTACCAAAGCAAACATAGGTTCCCCCAAAAACATACGTAACAGAAATGCAGCTATGTTTTCAATCCATATGGGACTTTTAGAAAATCATGCATATATGTGTCTTTAAGTTAGCTTTTCAGGTTGAATTTCGTAGTTTCAATTTGTAGAACACATGCATTCTTCACAGTAGTGCGTCATGTAAAAAGTTCAACTATTGCCTCCATATAGGTTCCATTAAAGGCTTGTAGAAAGCAAACACCACAAACATTTCTTAGGTAACTTCAATTGCAACATAAAAGAATATCAAAATACAATTGGAGAAAACTTCCTTACATCTGCAGTAAGTGGAATATGATGGTATGTTCTCATAAAGCCAGCAATGAGACTACGAAATCGTCTGCTTCCAGCTGGTGGTTCATAAGGAAAAAATGAAATTTCTTTTAAAACATTTGCAAGATAAGCCAAGAAGGGAATCTTCTCATCCGCAACAGAGTCATCTTCAAAGGACAAATCTAAAGAGCTGCTGATATCATGAAATCCATTTCTGAGAAACTCAAAAATCTTTTTTACCTGTCGTAGCAAATGAATCAGTATTCCACTCATTTTTTCCCAGAAAGTCTTATCCATTCTCACGAGTGTCTATATGATTGTACTCACACAAATACAAAGAGAAATTTCTGTACCTGATTAGGTTGACGGAGTTGACAACTGTATACCGATAAAGCATGAGAAATACGACCGCCAGCTTTGGCATATGCCCATGCTGTTCGGGCACATATCGGTTGGTCCCCAACAAGCCCCATGAAGAACTCAAAACGGTGCGGACTATTCTTTTCAATATCAACTAGTGCTGAAATATCTGTGTCAGCAGCCTGCAAAGAAGAGATCTCTAGAAACATACTCTTTCAAGGACATTATCAGAGCAATAAAGTTAAAGTAGAACCTGAAGAACTTTTGTCTGCCACAGCTTGTTAACTCGCAGACCACGGCGCTCAAACAAACGTTTACACACGGCTTGTCCTGGACGGCCTCCCATATTGAAGATCATAATTCCCAAAGGTTTTAGAACAGATATGCCTTCTTCAACAGCCCTCGCAATTAGCCCTAAGCCAAACTGATCTTCAATAAAGCCCTAAGGAGAAGAACTAATAACTCAACAAACTCGTGATTACAGCTCTTCTAAGTCAGAACTAATCACAGGGCAGAGACAGTACAAAATAATGTTTTGGCAGTTGAAAGGATGGTTCCATCATTGTCTGGACTAGCAAAGAGGATAAAATTGATGGTTTTCGAGGCCAAGCATAACATTCCAGCAAGAGTGATGAACAACAGAGTGTAGATAACATAATTAAGTAGCAAGTTGGCAAGCCACACTAATTTTGATACTGGAGGCATGAAATTGTGCATTCAATAACTCAATATACTGCAATGAAGAACTAGCATACCAGGAAAAGCTGTTCTAAACGCCAATCAATCCAGGAAGTATCCAATTTTGGTAAAATTTTTCCTTTTATTTTTTTTTGGAAGCATGTAACTTTATATGCCTACCGCAACAAACTTGACGTGCAAATTTTGTGGAAGAGAATTTTCTTTTCACAAAAAAGAATAAATAAAAATTATACATTAGAACTTCTGCCCATACTTTGTTTGCTGCATTTGATTACACTGTTAAACAACATTCAAGGAAAAATGAAAAACTCCTTATTAGCTAGTAGCCTAATTAAATGCAGATAAATCAGTGAAGGAACATTTTGAAAAGGAAAGAAGAAAACTAACGTCAGAATCCGGATATAATACTTAGGCAGCAAAAACCCCAGCTGCCTTTTACAATGTCATATACATATATCAAGAAAATGTTCACAATCACATGACTAAATAAAGCTGTAGTTTAATACTTCAGCATGAAGCATCTAGATGCTAGTTATGCCAACTAAATGCCATAAGTACTGTATAATCATGTAAGTTGAAGGAGCATCCAACCTGGAGTGCACAATAGTTGCTCAGATCATATAAGAATTCTTCACTGGCATTTTCTGTAATCATTTTGGACATTGCATCTGGGTTAGGGTTGAGAATCTGCATAATAAAATGAACAAGAATTGTCAGAATGTGGAAAGAGTTTAACAGTAACAACATTAAAACAACCTCAACAAGCAAATAGCTTTATTTTCATTCTGTAGACATTGAAAGCACATTGATTTGCTAAAATTTACAGCAAGATGTCACGAAATTGATGAGAAAACCTGCGGTATACATCCAACAATTCGCTCAAGTTCTATGTGATTATCTCTGCAGTAAGACAGCAAATCAGATTCATGAAATTTGACCCTGTCAAGTAAAGTTTTTTTCTCCCCATCATAGATTGGTTGGCCATTGTCATCCAAAGCATTCAAATACAGATTTATCCAAGAAATCTTTACTGCTCTTGGATTAATATCAAGCCCATATACCTGCAAAGTGGTAGTTGAGTGCATTGAGAAACATTTTTTGACTTATTTCTTGAGTCTCCAATTACAATAAGAATAAATTCACGTACTACATAGAAAATAAGAAGTGATTAAAAATGGAGTAACCAATTGCAGGATCAAGGAATCATGAACCTTTGAGGGTGACCACTTCTCTGCAATTGCAATGGATATCCATCCGTTTCCACAACCAAGCTCAGCTACGGTCTTGTCCTTAAAAATAGAATCTGGATGTCTATTGAGTCCCTCATAGAAGGTGAAGGACCAATCCTCTGGGATAAAGATACTGGGTATTACCACCATTGTGAGTTTCTTCCTCTTCTGGAAACCTGTAACAAGTGATCAAAAGCTGAGAATGCAAATAGCTAGTGCAGACAAACAGGGCAATACTTCAACCAAATCAATCAACAAAAAAAGTGGAATTTAGTAGATCAAATACAAGATAGCAAAAACTCAACATGAACAAACAAGTACATGCAGATACATATAGACTGACCAATCCGGAATTAGCAACAGTGGCAAGACAATACATAAACTAGAGAAACATTATCCGGAAGTGTTTCTTGATGTTGCTTAATTACTTTCAAATTACAAAATGTTGATGTCACCTAGTGATTTGACATAGTCTTCTTAACAATCTCATGCCCCACCCTGAAGAACCTGAGAACTATCAACAAGAGCTCTTCTCAAGCTCATCTGATAAAGATACAATAGCTCTTCTCAAGCTCGTCTGATAAAGATACAAGAGCTCTTCTCAAGCTCGTCTGATAAAGATTTTCAAATAGTCCAATCTAAATTCCTACCCCATGCAGAGCCTAAGCTGAACTTAAGTTGTAATTATATTATGCTGAAGGTAATACAATACTGCTTTCTTCGACACCACAAATCAACATAATCCGATGTCATGGACTGTAGCAGGTTAATCCCTCATATCAATTGATTGAAACTAATTTCTTTGAAGAAATATTTAAAAAACAAAAAAGTAAACATTAAAGCAATTCAGTGAAATAGTGCAACTATATTAAAAGTCGAATGAAACTTTTGATACTAGGTCTTTCACAATTTTAGCATTCTGTATTTATTTCATGTAATCCAATACGACTCACAAAACAGAAAAGAACAAATAAACAGAAAAGAACAAATGATTGGCCCGGGGTCAACATCAGTGACATTTGAACAAGCACTTCACGTCCCAAAACAAATGATCACTTAACACTTCAAACCTTATCATGTAAATCCAAAACCGAACCACTTATAAACACTTACATTTTTTCTTTTTTCCCAATATCCAAATCCAATTTCTGCTATTTGCCTTATAAGCAAACGCTTAGTCAGACCACACTCACATCAAACTCTTCCACAGACACACACAAAATTATATAAATGCATGTTTAACACCAAAACAGCGACTCGACCTTCATATTCTTCGAGATATATGTCTTGAATTTGGAAATGGTAAGTCTGGAGACACCGCTCAGAGGCGTCCTTTGATTCAAACCTTTTCTGGAGCTCCGAGAGAAAGACCCGGGCATCGGTTCTCGTACTCGGATCCTCGAGACGCTCCAGGAGTGATCGGAGCGCACTGTACGCAGCGTCGCCGGATTGTTCACACTGCTTCAAGAACTCCTCCATCGATCCACACGATCCCTTCGCCCCACCCATTTAATATTAAAATACGCTCAACTGTGTGTTTTCGTATGTGCCCGCGGAGACAGAGGCAATGGCGAAAGAAGCAGAAGGAAGGCGATGGTCTGTACTGAGCAGCAGCGTACGTACGTGTATATATACACTTCCACAAAAAGAAGTATATATGGTGCAATGCTTTCATTAGTTAACATAAAAAATTCTATTTTAGTTAATAAAGAAATGGATGGGTTATAAATTTATCATGGAAAAAAAGTGATAAAATCTTAGCTATATAAGTAATAAAAAATATTTCTTTGCTGTAATAACAATTCTCATAAATTTAATAGTGATATCAAATCTCTTTAGGTTGTTACTATTTATTTATAACTAAATTTAATAGTGATAACAAATGCCTTTGACTTGTTACTGACTTACTATATATTTATAACTAATATTTGCATACATGTTATGCACGTTAAGTGAGTGTTTGGGTGAATTTATAAGTTTCTTGAAATATTTTATAAGTTGTTTGAGAGATTATAAGATTTGAAAAAATGCTTGATTACTTTTTTTAAAAAAAGAGCTTATAAATTATTAAAATAAGATGTTATGAATTTATAAATTATTTTTTAAAAAAAATAAAGAGTAAATAACTTATTCTGAATATTTTAATAAACTAACTTAATTTTAATTATATTAATTACAAAAAAAGTTATTACTAATATCTTATAAGTTACAAGATATTATTTTACTCAAATGCTTTAAAAATTTAAGATTTAATATCTTATAAGCTCAAAAAACATCTTACAAGATATAGGAGTTTGTAAGACCTTTTAAATAAAATTAGCCAAACACCCTCTAAATACTTTTCCTTTATTATATACATCACAACACTATTTATAGTTTCGATTTGAGTTTAAAAATACGTATTTCATTTAAATATTTAAAATTATTTTCTATGAAAAATTACAATTTTATATGTTTTACTATTATCATATGTACATTTTATATTATAAATTTATTATCATAATTGAGTCACAACAACTTAACTTCATAATAAAATTTAGTCAAAATTGATATGAAAAAATTATATCAATACGTACATATATATATAACATCCCTTACTTACAAAATTTAAATATATAAAAATTTTAAAATTTAAATGCACCATTGTTACATATTACAACAATTTAGTGTATTTTTTAAGTCATGAATTCTTAAAATGAAACAAAATCAGGATTAAGGCCCGCTTATCTGTGTTTTCAATTTTTACTATTATAGAATATATGAACCATTTATCTTACTATATTTTTATTAAAAAGTATTATCTATTTTCATTTTCAATACATTCTGTACTTATTTTACCATCTTATTATAACATCTGAAATCAAATTAAAATTGATGTATAATACTCCAAAAGGACTTAAATGTACATATATTTTTTTTTCAAAAAAATGCATCTTTGTTATATAAAATTACATTTTCATCCACACAAAAGAACTACTCTATTTTCAAAAAATTACTCAAATTATTTTTATTTTTATATAAAACTAATAATTCATTTTTTTTAAATATTAAAAATACTACAAACCAAAATACAACCACACCGCTCAAAATTGTCTGTTGTAATAAATCCCAAACAAACGGGATAAGATAATTGACTTGACTTGGTACCCCAACACTGAGCACTGAACACTGAACAGCTTTCAATTATTACTCTTAAAAATAATAATATCATAAATTATAAAATTATATTTTTCCAATGTATTTAAATATTAAGTATATGTCACGTGGAATAGGCCAAGGATTTTGAGGTTGGACCAATGTATTTGAATATTTTCTTTTTGAGACTCCCAAGAAAGTCTTCTCATATATAATTTATAGTTTATGTAACAATATTTTC
>JACGDI010005710.1:438643-505276 GCA_014898725.1 Jacaranda copaia
CAAACATCGTCACGGGCTTATGTGTTTCATAATAATATTGTAACTTAGATGATACCTGAGCATTTGTTTGATTTCCTTGGGACTTGTGTTGCAGTTTCACTATGTCCCAAATCAATAGATTTACGTTGTCCCACTTAACACCTCCCTTATTTATTAATACCGAATTTTGTATATGTGTTAAATTTTTTGCAGTATACAATAAATAATTATTTTTAATATAATATTACTCTTTTGAATAATATTTGATATTTTTGTAAATTTTTATATAAATAAATAATAAAAAAATATGGTAAAATGATAATATAAAGATTGTGAGTAGTATTTACTACGTAGGTAGTAGTTATGAAAATTAAAAAAAAATATTTTAAGTACATTACATGAAAACATATAAAAAAGGAGTATGTGCTTTATTAAAATGCATCAATTAATTACAAATTAATTTAATGATATCATCCTCACACATGTACATGTAAAATTTAGAATTGAACCTTAAAGAGTCTTGAATATGTGTGCGTGCTTAAATAAATTAAAAAAATTACACTCTTGTATAAATTATGTATGGATATCAAGTGATACCGCAAATTGTGGAATAAGATGATTTTTAAAATTTTTATAAACTTCAATATGACTTTAAAAATATTAAAAAAATTACATTTTTAATTAAAAATAATTATATGACATCAATAATTATCAATTACTATCTTAAAGAATAATTCATAAAATTATACAAAATTTATATTTCAACTCTTATCGAATTTAATGTCAAGTCAAATTAGATCCATTATTTTTGGAGGAAGAGTATTTATACTCCATATGTTTATCTATGATAATAATTTATCTATCTTAAATGTATCTTTTTAAAATTTTATTTTTTAACAAGAATAATAGTAAGATCTATTTTTTGAAATAATTTTTAGAATTATTATATAAATTGATTCAGTACTGCAGCACCTTGAAATCTTAATTCAGTACTTTAAAATAATAATTAAAAATATAATTTTTTATTTTTCAATTCATGGAACTCAATAAATTAAATAAATTCTTAATTCATTGTATAATCTTATTAATATTATTATTATTATTATTATTATTATGTACCAACCCATCGTACTCGCCTGTCTCTCCCTCTCTCTCGGAGCAGTCAATTGTTTCTCTCTGTAGAATCTCCCTGTGGTAAAGTAGCAAGCGCTGACAACGAAGCAAAACAAGGAAAGCGAGGGTATCCGTTCGCTCTCCTGTTCTCCTCCAGGTATACACCTCTCTCTTAAGCATATCTCAACTTCAATTTTATGGTTTTTCCTCTGTGTCAATTGTGCGGTCCAGATCGCGTGATCTGAATTTCGAATTGGGGATTGCGAAAATGATCTTGATGGACCTGTGAACATCTAAGATCATGCTTGTTTATTGCGTTGATTTGCATGAATTGACTCAATTTCAATGGTCCAGATTTGCCTTTTAGGTTCTGTTTATGGACAAGCTAGTTTTTGTGTTTAACGATTCAAATTGAATTGTTCAAAATGCGGAAACAATCGTGGGAGGTGCAATCATCTGAATTTTCAATGACCCAGGGAGAATTGATTTTTTATAAATGAACTTTTTCTATATAAATAAACAGATATATTGTTTATTAATATCACGTTAGTTTGGCCTTTAAAATTCGTAGTTTTGTTTTTAATTCGATCATGGTTCACCTGAATTGAAAGGGACTAGTTTCTGTTTCTTGTGAATTTACTTATTGGGCTTGCTTCCTGATCATTGTTCATTTTTTAGATCGGTAGTTTGAGAAAATGTTATGTTGTTTTTTCAGTTAGGGTTTCCTTTACTAGCAACTTTTTTGGTGTAATACTTGTTTGCATTCTGCTAAATCCAGGTGCCTTGTAAAAGTTGCCGCTAGCAAACCTACTTTATTTAATTAATAGTCAGAGGATCTCATTTGTCAATGTAAGGTGGATTTGATTAGTTCAGTGATGTTGGAGTTTGAAGTTATCTTCAAATAATTTTGAGGTCAAATTTCTTTAATTCTCTTCTTTGGACTGTTTTATTCTTTCTGTTCCTCCTCTGCTTAATTATGCCAAATAGACTGGCATTGTATGATGCATAAAAGTTGATCTTTGTTTTTTTAAATTCTTTTTTCATACAGGTGGATAGTAATGTACAAGAGGTCTCATGTTCCTTTTGCTTTTTTTGCCTGGCTGTGTAGTGGTCTGGAAACATCAAATGCATCCAGCTTTCAGAGGGCCTATATTTTTCTTTATATTGGATGCAAATGGTTTTTGTATCTCCATTCTTTATATTGCATGACACATCCAAAAATTTGATATGCTCTTGCTTGTGGTCCTTCCCTGTACAGTGCGCCATTTTCTTTTAGGTGGTTCATCAGCTCAATCAATTCCGAGCTAATTATTGACGCCCTATATAACGTAATTGAAGTTATCCTGGATGTTGAGCTGCTTGCAGCTCTAATTTCATGTTGGAAATAAAAATATTGCCTGGCCTATTTCTTGATCTCTATGACTTTGATTTCTTTCTGCTCCTTGTGATGCATACCTGTTTCTTAATTTCAATGACTTTGAATTCTTTGCTCTGTTTGCCATGCAGACTTCTGCATTAATATGTAGAATGGTGTTGCACGGATGCAAAAGACGGAGTGAACATTTTATGGTTAGTGAAGGAAGAGGGGATGACTTGATGCATGAAATGCAATGCGTTAATATGCAAGCATCAACCAACAATCTAGATTTTCCTTTTCTTGAGTTGCCTGTCCACATAATATGCGATATTCTTTCAAGGCTGCCACTGATGGATATATTCCGCTGTAGATGTGTTTGCAGGACGTTTCTCAAACTATTTAGGGATCCTTACTTCTCAAAAATACATCTTACCCGAGCACCTACATTAACAACTAACTTAATTCTTCAGGAGAACGAGGGGAGATGGGGAGCTCTTCACTTCTTTACCTGTGACCTTAGTGAATCCGCATTTTCCTCCTGCAGTAGTGATGATCAAATTATTTGTCGCTATCTTAGTCGTGGACTACATGGATTAAGTAAGCTAAATGCTGAATTCAGTTTTCGCTCCCAAAGACTCACTCTCATTGGTTCATGCAATGGATTGCTATGCTTGTATTTCGATTCATCACCAAGGCCTTTCTATGGTATTTGCAACCCTATACTCGGTGAATGTATGCAGCTTCCTCGACAAACTGCATCAGCTCCACTTTATACTTATGCCAACCATTCTGGATTCGGTTATTGTCCAAGGTTGAAGCAGTACAAGGTTGTTAGTTTCATGTATTCAACATCTGTTGACCGCCTGGCCAACGTAGACTCAAAAAGAATGTTGGCCGAGGTACACACGCTTGGTTCAGATTCATGGAGAAGGATCGATAATGCCCCATGTCCGAAATGGAATTCATTTGATCCTTTCCTGAATGGCTCTCTTCACTGGATCACCAACAGTGATAAGCCCTCTGAGCTTATAAGTTCATTTGACTTGGAGAAAGAGAAGTTCAAACTCATCCCACCACCTGCCCACTTCAATGTACAGTATGTGAACAAGGTGTCCTGGATCAACATTGGTGTCCTAAGGGGCAGCCTTTGCATCTGCTACATTTATGAGGAAGCTGAGTTTGAGGTTTGGTTCATGAGAGAATATGGCCTTCAAGAGTCATGGACTAAAGAATTCAGCATTGACATGAAATTTTATTGTAAGTTGCGGGTGGAGGATCTGCATCGGCCCATTAAATTTTTTAGCAATGGTGAACTGTGGTTTATATCTAGTTCTGATTCCCTTGTTTCTTTTAGTCCTCAAAAAAGAACTTTCAGGGAATTGAGGTCAATGGGACATTGGAAATACGAGGTAACTGCACATGATTTGAGCTTCATATCCCTCAAGGATGTGGCCGGGGAGAAAAGCCAGAAAGTGAGGAGTATAAAACTTGGAAGGCGAAGGTTCATATTTGGGATATAGGATTTATCTACAAGCATATTAGTCCTCTTATGTTATTGGTTTTTGAACTGCTGCTATATGCTGCCTTGGAGACCATAATATGCTTGATATAAATATGACTGGCTTAAGAAATACTAGCCCAAAGGTCTATGTATATGCGTACTTAAATCTTCCATTCTTTTGTTGGTCTTAGCTTTTCTTTGTTCGTTCGTTTGTCTGGTATCCTTAAATATTTATAATTTTCTTACATGCCTTTTTATAGTTAAAGGGGATCGATGCAGTTGGTTGGTTTGTTGGTTGTTTTTTGATACGATCTTTTAAATTTTTCAAAATCTGTTACATGCGTTTTCTAGTACAAGAGAATGTCTGTCTGCTATGGACTATCGTTTATAAATTTATACAATCTCCTAATTGTCTTTTCTAGTACAGGGGAATCAATGCAGTTACGTGTCTTATAGTGCAATGTAAACAAATTTTCTAGTCGGATTGAAGTCCGAATTTTCAAGGAGGACTACTAATCCAACTACAATTCAAGAAGAGTAATTAATTTGATTATGATTTTTGATGATTCACAAATTTGATTACGATTTAGAATGAATCAATCATGATAGATTCATGAGAGGCCATTAGTTCAACTAAGATTCGTGAATCATGAGGGGCCATTAGTTCAATTATGATTCTTGATATTTAATATATTAAAATTAATTAAGATAGTAAGACAAAATTGCATATAAAAACTTCCAAGCACAAGTAAGATGTCGAGTGTTCCTAAAAAGGTAACATATTCTTGGACATTTTCCCACTAGCATCTCTCTTCACCTCTTGTGTAGGAGGTCAAATTTATTCCAACTTGATCCAATTTGTGTGAATTTTTTTAAAATTCTTGAGTAGATAAATTCTACCATCTTACATCCACCAGCTAATTTACCTGCAAAATTGATGATTTTAATGTCAAATTCACAATGCTTGCAATCTGTCTGAAGTGAGTTGAATAGTTCAGTTAATCATATTGATTTTAATTGAATTTAGAAATATACATACTCAAGCTTTGCTTGGTCAAATGATCAATTAATCAAATGACATTCATCCTCACACTTATATATATATATATATATATATTGATATGGGGTGGCTTAGCAAGCCCAGCCTAACAACTGTTGGCCTAAGAGCATGCTCCCAGGCCCATCTTGCCTCAGAGACTTAGTTGGACCGTCAATAGTGATTGACCATCCTTTTGCTTAATCTCCAATGCAATAAGCACGAATGGCATTTTTTGACTAGATCGCAGGTCAAACACATGTCTCAACCTTACTTGACGAGAGAGCATGAGGGTTGTCCCCTTTGAGGCCGTTCACTCCCTGAAACTTGTTCCTTGGTTGATCGTGTCGTCGACTAGCGAGGTTGTTCTAGCACCGAATTGCATCTTTGCCACATTAAATGTCCTGGCAGGCAGCATGCCTCCGCATTAATGGTGTATGCCGCCCCAGTATCACCTTTGTCGCCGCGCTTGTTAGGAAGCGTACCACCAGCGCACTATTCTATCCTAGAAAGCAAAAAGTGGTGCCACTTGAAATAGTACAGGGATGGCAGATAACTTATAGCCCGCACACAAAGACAAAGGCCCTTTACCATTGATAGGGTCATTTTGGACATATCATCAACTTGGAGAAGGCTATAAATACCCTACTATCAGCCACTCTCAAGGTATGCTAATCTTCACTATACGCTTTTACTCTGTTGTTCGATTTATCCACTCAACCAGTACTAACTTGAGCATTGGAGTGCCTCTTCGGCTAGTTTGATGTTTGCTCGTGATTGCAAATCTCAGCCCAGAGATATTTCTCGATTGGATTGCTTGACCCGCTTGATTGTATTAGCCCACATACTTATCCAATATAGTAAAATTTGCTTTCAACCTCATCATTTTGGCATCATTTGTGGGAACATTGAGACTGTAATTAAAAGAATGGTGAATACTGGGCGAGCCGCATCTGAGAAGGAGGAGAATAAAAGGACAATGTCTTCCCTTCCCCCTCAGCCTCAGCAAGAATCGCATGTCCCCGGACCCAGTGCCCCACCAGAGTAAGCTTTTACCTTAAATATGTTTCAACTAATGCAGCTAATTAGTGAATAAATTTTTGCCTAGATTTTTGCCACCCTGAATAGGCACACAGCTGCGCCTGCCTCAGCTGCCAGTGTGACTTCACAACCACCACCACCTAAAGAAAGATCCTCAAGGGATAGCCGTAACCAAAGTCCAGGTGGCTATCGACCAAACATAAGGTTAGCCTGAGGTACCTTCCTGGAGAAAGGGGTCCATTCAATCCATAGGAAGAGATTGCTGATTCTATTAACCATTACGTGCAGCTCATTTAAGCCCAGCAACGCGATAGGGTTAAACATTTGAGATTGGACCAGCTAGAGGAGATGGGTGAATCAGTAGATCATGCGGCTCGACCTATTTGAGTTTCATAGTGCGATAGAGTTGAGCACTCGAGGCCTTAGTTTGATCAGAACATAACTCAAATAGATTGAGAAGAGTGGGAAGAAGTATCTTACTAAGTTCAACAGTTGAATAGATGCCTCAAAGAGATATTGAGGAGAAACATGGAGAGGAATCCTAACCTTGATGGCCCATAAAGATTTCACTGAGAAAAAGGGTTATCATTCATCTAGGAGATAATCAACAAGCGCATTGCCTTTGATACCAAGGTTCTGACCAAACTTTCACGATATGATGACTCAATTGACCCAAATGAGCACTTGATGCAGTTTGAACACATGATGCAATTGCATGAACATAACAAGCATATACACGTAAAGATGTTGGTTACCACATTTCAAGGCATTATGCTTGACTGGTTCATCAAACTTAAGCTGGTGTCGATATATTCCTATGACCAATTATGTGATAAGTTCCTACACTAGTTTGCTAGTCGATGAAAGGTGAAGCTCCCCCATACCTATCTCTATACTGTGAAGCAGAATGAGGGAGAATCCCTTCATGATTTCTTTACCAGGTTCAATATAAAGGTGTTGAAAATTGATAAGTTGAGGATCGGGTTCTTGATCGATGTTCTTTTCTTAGGACTCAAGCATAAGGAGTGCACCAATGCTTTGGTGCGAGAACATTCCAGATCAATGGAAGAGTTGCTTGACTTGATGGAGAGGTATATGACCTAAGAGGAGATAAGATCGAGAAAAATAAAAATAAGGAGAAAGATGACTGACAACAGAGGGAGGGTCGTTGATCTCCCATCAAACACTTCCATGACTATACTCAACTCAACCTCCCGAGAAAGGAGGTGTTATTTTCCATTCAACATGACAACCTCCTTAAAAAATTAGGGAAGCTAACTGAAACAGAAGTGATGAAAAAATCAAATAAAGATTGCTACTTCCACAAGCAGAGAGGTTATGACAAGAAAGATTGTTTAAATCTCCATGATAAAATTGAGAGGTTGATCAAACAAGGTCATCTCAAGAATATGTGGCTAAAGGCCCTTGGCTAGAAAGGGGAAAAGCCGATCAAACTCTTCATGGAGAAAGTTCAGTTAGCCCAAGGAAAGAGGACAAAAGAAAGAAAACCACCCAGGATAACCACCCATCAATTCAAGGAGTAATTGACATAATTGTAGGAAGTCCCACTGGGGAGGACTCCAAATCGATAAGAAAGTAGACGCAGAGGAGGCTGGATTTGACGAAGGCCTCATCAGTTGAAACAATATTCCATTTGTCCACCAGTGTGAAGCCCATCTCTTTCACCGACGATGATCTCGCCCATCTCGAGAGCAAGAGCATCGAACATAAAGTTGACTGTCCTATGGTGGTCTCCATTGAGATCGCCAACTTTGAAGTGAGAAAGATTTTGGTCGATAATGGCGGTTCCACCAACATTATTTTTCTGTTGACCCTAAAGAGAATGAACTTGGGCTAGTTGAAGTTTGAGCCTGTGCATACACCTTTAATCGGATTTGGGGGATCGGAGATCATACCAGAAGGCTCCATCAACTTATCCACCTCATTCGAGGAAGTGCCCTGTAGGAAAACTCTCATGATCAACTACATAGTCGTTGACGCCCCATTCACCTATAATGTTATAATTGGGCAACCAGCTCTCAATAACTTCGAGGCCATTATCTCAACTTATCATATGAAAATCAAATTTTCGACCCCAGTAAGCATGGGCTAGCTGCAGTGCAACATTAAAGAAGCTTGGTGATGTTACACAATTTTGGTTGAATCGAGTGAGCAGAAGACTCGACCACAACTGAAGACCTTAGAGGATGCCCCTATACTAGAGCCCAAGGAGAACCAAGCCAGCAAGAAAAGAAAATTGGAAAACACCAGAGTGAAGCTTATTGGGGAGTTTAAAATAGTCAAGTTGGAGCCTGGGAACCCTGATAAGACCACCAGTATTGGAACAGATAGGGGCCACCATATGGAATATCTCATGGTTGATTTTCTACGGAGAAACATAGATATCTTTGCTTGGAACACATCCGACCTCCAGAGAATTGACCTCAGTATAATCGTCCATTACCTCAACATGGACCCCTCGTACAAGCCTGTCAAGCAGAAGGTGAGAACTTTCAATGTTGAGAGGTGCCAAGTCATTGAGGAGGAAGTCAACAAACTCTTAGATATAGGCTATATTGTAGAAATTCAGTATCCATCTTGGCTTTGTAATGTTGTACTCATCCCCAAGAATGAGAGAAAATGGTGCATGTGTAACGATTTCACTAATTTAAATAAAGTTTGCCCTAAAGATCTTTATTTCTTGCATCGTATAGATTTACTAGTTGACTCTACTACTGGTTGTGAACTATTAAGTATGATAGATGCTTTCCAAGGTTATCACTAGATATTTATGGCACCCGAGGATAGGGATAAGACCTCTTTTGTGGTCCTTAATGGGGTTTATTATTTTTTGGTCATGCCTTTTGGGCTAAAAAATGCTGGAGCAACCTACCAGAGATTGGTCAACTTTATGTTCAAGAATGAGATCGGCAAGTCTATGGAGGTTTATGTCGATGACATGATTGTCAAAATAGAAAAGGCCAAAGATCACTAGCTTAACCTCAACCACACCTTTGCCATATTGTGAGCATTCAGCATGAAATGAAACCCAAACAAATGTACGTTCAGAATTTGAGGAGGTAAAATATTGGATTATATGGTCAGTCAAAGGGACATTACAGCTAATCCATAGAAAATCCAGGCAGTGTTGGACATTGCATCAACTGAAATAGTTAGAGATGTACAAAGCTTGGTTAGGAGGATTATAGCCCTTGGTAGGCTCATCGCCCGTTTGGCTTACAAGAGCCTACCTTTCTTTAAGATACTTAGAAACGCCAAGAAGTTGGGCTTTTAGTGGAATGAACAGTGTAATCGGGCTTTGGTCGAATTAAAGCAATACTTGTCCTTGCCTCCCATGCTTTCCAAGCCAGAACTTGGAGAGGTATTGCACATTTACTTGGCTATTTTTGAAGCCTTGATCAGCTCAGTTCTAGTCTTAATCAAAGACGAAAAGTATCAACCAGTTTATTATTGTAACAAAATGCTACAAGGGTCAAAACATAACTACTTGGAGATCGAGAAGTTTGCCCTAGCATTAGTCACTATGGCTTGATAGCTGCAATCATACCTTCAATCACATGCAATGATAGTACTAACAAACCAGCCATTGAAGCAAGTACTGTCGAAGCTTGACACATCTAGCAGGTTAACAGAGTAGGCCATTGAGTTGGGGGAGTTTAACATCACTTTTTAACCTAGAATAACGATTAAAATATAGGTTTTGGCAGATTTCATCACCGCGTGGGTCGATCTCCCTGAATAGAATTGTGAAACCCTTATTGTTTAAACCTTGCACATCAATGGGTCAACAACCATATCAAGAGACAGCATAGGTGTTGCTCTTCATTCCCCATCGGTAGAAGAATACGACTTTGCAATTAAGCTTGATTATACAGTCACCAATATTGAGATAGAGTATGAAGCTCTCATCACTGGAATAAGGATAGCACTCAATTGAGGGGTCAAGCACCTGGTAGCAATCACAGACTCCTAGTTGGTCAAGGAACAGGTCGAAAAAAATTTTGAGGCTAAGAACTCGATGATGAGTTAGTACCTAGCAGAGGTCAAAAGACTATAATATTATTCAAAAAGTTCACCTTCAGTAAGACACCTCGATCAGAGAACGAATGAGCGGATACCTTATTCAAATTTTCCAACTTGACTAGAGGAACAAGAGGTGGAACGATTACCTTTTTGGTCGTTGACAAACTATCAATAGGCATCCTCAAATAGAATTCTGTATGGAGCATCGAAGAGACACTTCTTTCATGGCAGGATCCAATAAAGCTTTACTTGAGTTAGGGCACAGTTCCTAAAGATAAAAATGAGACACACTGGCTTCGAGAACAAGCTACCAAGTTTGCTTTCGATGAGCATGGCTAGCTCTACAAAAGGTTAATCTCTGGACCACCCTTGAGGTGCTTGGACCTCGACTAGGCTCATGAGGTCTTACAGGATATCTATATTGGCATGTGCGAAAACCATTCAGGAGGAAGATCCCTTGCCCACAACATATCAGATACAGATGCTTTTGGCCCACTATACTAAAAGATGCTGTTGACTTTGCTCGAGAGTGTTTATCCTTCCAAGTTTACTCAAAATCCCACACTAGCTTGCCGTGCCCATGATTAATGTTCAGGTCACTTGGCCATTTGACCAATGCGAGATTGACATTCTGGGGTCTTCGCTAAAGACAATGGGTCATAGAAAGTTCATAATTATGGTAGTCGAATATTTTACCAAGTAGGTCAAGGCTGAGGTTGTCCCAAAAAAAACTAATGCATCCATAAAGTGTTTTATTTAGAAAAACATCATTTGCTATTTTGGTCTCTCTAAGATCCTCATTTCAGACAATTAGACACAGTTTTAAAGTAGAAATATGCAAAGTTGGTGTGACGTCTTGGGGATCATCCAACATTTTACCTCGGTGAGGAACCCTCAGTCTAATGCCCAGATAGAAGTAACAAATAGAATAATCCTCGACCATCTAAAAGTTAGAATATAGGGGATTAGGTCGAGCTGGGTAGACGATCTCTTTAGGGTGCTATGGGCATACAGAATTACCCCCCATACAACCATGGGTCACAGTTTTTATAGTTTGGTTTATGGTTCTGAAGTAGTCATCTCCTCTAAACTCATACAACATACAACTCAAGTGATCCACTTCAATCTAATCAGGAACACATTAGAAAAAAAACTCGACCTAGAGAGAATTAATGAGCGGAGGCAAAAAGCTTATAACACCATGTAACGCTATAGATCAAAGATGATAGAGAACTACAGTAAAAGTGTCCAACCACCATGTTTCAAGGTTGGGAACCTGGTTCTCAAGAAGGTGGAAGTATCCAAGAACGTCGGTAAACTTAACCCAAAATGAGAAGGGCCTTACATTGTCATCAAGGTGTTAAAGCATAATGCACATCGACTAGCCGACATTGACAGCAACGAACTTCCCCATTCATGGAACGCCATTAACTTGAAGAAATTCTATGTATGAAAGCTTTGTAATAGTCACTGTAATTTTTAATACAAATAAAGTTTCTAGCAACTCTACTATCAATTACTTGTAATGCTACAGCAGCAAACACTCATCCCTACCTTGCGTAACTCAAAAGTTCATAGTCAACCTCGTAGTCGACCCCATAAGCAACTTAGAGCTGCCAAATCAAGGCTTCTCAGCTCAAAGTCTGTAGTTGACCCCATTGTCGACCCAACAAACAGCTTCAAGCTGCTAAACTAAAACTTCCCAGCCTAATATTTGCGATTGAACCCACAGTTGACTGACGAAGCAGCTCCTAGCTGCTAAATCAAGGAATTAATTTTACACACAAATGATAATGATTGACCTTATAGTTGACCTAAACAAGAGCTTCGCGCTAACGATTAAAGGCCTCTTAATGCCTATAGTCGACTATAATCGACCACACTAAGTAAAATCATATATATATTTTTGCCAAATACGATCAGTCATCTCTCGACTGCATAGTGGAGCAGAACCTTTTGAAAACACCAGGACAATTTGACTCATTACTACATTAGATAAGTTATCCAAATAATGACTATACAACTCGACCATGAAGTCAAAGATAATCTGATAACAAAATGCCAACCACCTAAATTTGTTTCAACAAAAGCACATGTTGCTTTGCAAAGGTAATAACCTTAATCGACCTTAATGATGAGTACATTTATGTTGCCATTGTTACGAGATTCATGTTAATTAATATGGTTATCAACCATCCATATTTGATAAGACTATTGAGGTCAAAGCAGAGTAAAGCACAAAAATGGCCAACTATATGTCGACAAAATAACAATTCTATTTCATTAAATGGAACTCTCGATTACAAACTTTATTACAAAAAAAAAGACTACAAAGAGTGTAGAACAACCCATATGGGGCGACCATAATGTTGGCGGTGACGGTGGAAATATTAATGGTTGTTCAAACCTACACCCTTATCTCAAACTACCCAGGCGCTCTTTTTGGTAGGTTGATTGAGCTTATTGCTCAACAAAATTGGAACCATAATTGGGTTATTAGCCTCTTGCTCGGGCCTTGTTACCAAGGGGGGGAGAACGACTAGTGTTGATCGCGAAGGCCTCATCTCATCGACCAAAAAGTCCTCAAGGCACAACATATATTCACCCGTATCAACTAGGCCATCATGATTTCAAAGGTAAATTCGAACTCCTTCGCTATAGCAGTGAGCCTCCTTGACACCTTTGCTTGTCGCTTTTGTGCAGCTATCATGGACTCAATTAAAACATCCCCTGTTGCGTCCCCTTCGACAGCAGCCTCCCCAGGCTTAAGATACGGCTGCAACCACTCATCCAAAATAGGGCTCATGCGGTCCTTATCTTAGACTTGAAAGGTATAGCCTAGATACTTGAGCTTCTTGATAGCCTTCTTGAAGGTAATCGTCATGTTGTCGAGGAAGAAGACTACGCTCGTGTCCTGAAAGGTCAAACATAGCATGAATTGCTGAACTATCTACCTTCATAGTAGCGAGAGTTTCCTATAGAATTTCTCTTAAGCCTTTTGCCTCACAGCATTGTGCTTCGCCAATTAACCAGAATCATAGCTTTGTTGAACGTCTAGTTGAGCCTTATGCAATAGCTCGTCTATCCTGCTCTTTTCTTGGATAGCCAGGACTAGTCATTGATCTTTCATCGCGAGCTGCTCACGGAGGTCTATAACCTCCTTCGTTAGCTGGCAGACTGTGGCTTGGGATGATTTGAGCTACACCTTTATGGTCTCTATTTTCCCTTCCTCTCACAGCTGCTCCCAATAGGCCAGAGCAAGCTCTGAACTCCAATAGAAGTGATAGCATTCACATGAAAGGAAAAATTACTCATTAGAAGAGTATGATTAACCAGTGAAAGAAGAGCACTTGGCGAGAAACTAACCACACACATACCATGTTGTAATGGTATGCTAGAGCTCTAAGCGCACCAATTTGGCTCAAGTCCATGAGTTTTTTCTAGTCTGACATGAAGAGCCCAACCACGATCTTGAGCATAGCGATACTGGTCGGCCCCGATGATATCATTAAAGTTAAGTTATGAATGGCCATGGTGGGCTCTGTCTCAAACTTGGGCATCAACAACTTGGGTAGGTAAAATAGTATGCTGTTATTGCACTTACCAAATAGGTAGTAGCCCGAAGGCTGACCAGATCCTGCAGCTTTTTTTTTTCCTTTATCACTCGCTGCCCTCTTTGGAGTTGGGCCTCCTTGCTAAACCATCTACTTTTTGCCCCAATTAGCTGGTTGCTGCCACTTGTTGGCACCAGTCGAGCAGGCGACGATCTCTAAGTTGTTTCAACCATTGTGGGTATCGGGGTGTGGTCAAGGCACCCCATCATTGAGCAACCATGGCCTGGCGATGCTCCTCATTCCTTTAGGTCCGAGCCATTGCCTCTTGCCTAGCATGGTTCATTATTACTTCTTGATCTGTTAACCAAAACGATAATGTAAAGAAAAATAATTAGACTCGGGTAGAAAGATAGAAGAAATAGATTCACACCAATCAATGAGAACAACCTAGTCAGTCACCTATAGGCAAGTTCATCTCGGTCGGTGAAAAGCCAGCAAGTATCAAACCCTTTTCCTCGATTAAAATTAAGGCCTCCATTTGGACAAACTCGACTAGATCTTGAATACAGTAGTTTAGCTAGCTAAGGGTCAGATTGCCTAACATCTCGGCGTGTCCCCTCCACCACCCCCTCGAAATATTAAAGCCCTCATGACCTCAATCCTAAAGAAAATAGTTTTTCACTCCTGGCTATAAGAGGATGCCGAGGTCACTAAGAGTTTTCAATGCGGTAGCTATGAGGTAATAGAACTTGAATTCCTCAATGCTACCTAACTTTTGGGACATTGGCAAGTGGAAGAGATTAGAGAAATTGATAAAGGAGGCTGGCTAGTCAAATAGATGCATCAACATAGCAAAGTTGTATATGGTTGAGAAATAGTTAGGTAGGAGCTGCATTATGTAGACCTCCTAATAGGTTGATCACGGTTGGCACAAATGGGAACTTAAGTCCACACTTAAACCCTTTCTCGAAAATAGTAATACACTTCTTTGGAGGTTGATGCATCCTATTCCAGGATAGGGAGTTAAGAGCTTATACTTGACAGAGACATGGTAAAGCTCCCTCTGTGTACTAGGTCAGTTGGGGTAATTTTTGAAATAATCTCACTATAATGATCTGGCATGAAAAGTTGACCACGCGATGTTGGCACTTCATTTGGGCCAGCCTTAGCCCTAAAAGTAGCCCATTCATCACTTGAATTGCTGGAGGTTGAGCTAGAGTTCGATGAGTTACTAGATGTACTCTTACCCTCACCCTCCATGGAATAATGCCCTTTGGGACCTAATGGCCTCACTATTCAAGGTATCTAACATGCATAACATGGAATGGAAGGATGAGGGCTCTGTGAATTCAAAACTTGACCAGACCAAATAGAGTAAAAGTGTAAAATGAGCATTTTCACCACACCTATTACGTAGTCATTGTCTAGCACTTCGTTTGGCTCAATGTAATAGACATATTAAATGCATTAAAACCCTGGTCGAATGTTTGAAACCCTAGTCAACCATCTAAAACCATCAATCAACAATAAAATACTCTCTGCTCCTTTCTATCAACAGGCTCGATCAGGACTGCGAGTGGGGGTAACTCATGATATGGGGTGGCCCAGCAGGCCTAGCCTAACAACTGTTGGCCCAAGAGCACTCTCCCTGGCCCATCTTGCTTTAGAGACTTAATTAGACCATCAACTGTGATTGACCATTCATTTGCTTGATCTCCAATGCAATAAGCACGAATAGCATTTTTCAACTAGACTGTGGTTTAAATGCGTGTCTCAACCTTACTCAACAAGAGAGTGCGAAGGCTGTCATCTTTAAGGCTGCTTACTCCTTGAAACCTGTTCCCTGGTTGACCATATTGTTAACGAACGAGGTCATTCTAGCTCTAAATTATTTCTACCATATTAAATATCTAGTAGACAGCATGCCTCCACATTAATGGCGTATGCCACCCTAGTACCACCTCTGTTACTGTGTTTGTCAAGAAGCACGCCACTAGTGTACTATTTTATCTTAAAAAGCAGAAGATGGCGCTACTTGGAATAGTATAGGGATGGGAGATGACCTATAGCCCCCACACAAGGATAAAAGCCCTCTACAGTTGATAGGGTCATTTTGACCATATCATCCACCTAGAGAAGGCTATAAATACCCTACTATCAGCCACTCTCAAGGTATGCTATTCTTCACTATATGCTCTTACTTTGCTGCTTGATTTATCCACTCGATCAGTATTAACTTAAGCGCCAGAGTATTTGCCCTCGGCTAGTCTGGTGTTTGCTTGCAATTGTAGATCTCAACCCATAGAGATCTCTCAGTTGGACCACTCGACCAATCTGGTCGAATTAGCCCAAACATTTATCCAATACAGTAAAAACTACTTTCAACCTTATCATATATAAAGTTTTAGATTCAAATTATTAATACGCGTATAAATAATGGGCTATTCTCAATGCATCAAATAACTTGAGAGTTGAAACTTGAGCCACGTTATAACATGCATCTTTTCAACATTAGACAATCAATGTAGCGGTTAGATTTATTTTAACCCCTATATCACAAAGTTGCTATTAATTATATTTTTTTCTATTAATAAAGTTTTTAAATATACCCCAAACTAAAACAAAAATTATATTAGTGAACAAAAATATTTCTGAATTAAATAAAAATATATAATCACTTTGCTCACATTATGATTATGCTATTATTTATTTTAAATTTAATTAAAAAATTAATTTACTTAATAGAGTAAGTATTGAATAAAATTTGAAATCAAACTAATAATATTTAATCGGTTAAATGCAATCATATCTGCTAATATTTTCTTTTTTGGTGGGCAACCTACAAACATTTCAGTTTTTTGCAATGACACTCATTCCATCCAACTTTTATCTTGGCATGGGTATAATAGCCCCAGCTAAAGGCATACACTAAGGCTACCTCAATTTTAATTGGGCCTAAATACAACATTTTTTTAGCTGAACTAAACCAGTTGATCGAGCTAAGTTAATCGATTGTGCCTGATGGAGATGATGCTGCATATATGAATGAACTGAATGGCCAAATTAGATCAACCTACCAAGCCAAAGCACTTGACCGAGCTAAGACCATGTGATCGAGCTGACGGTGCTAATATAACGCCTGCAAAGGCATTTGCTAAAAGAAAATTTTGAGCCTAGCCGAACAAACCAAAAGTGCATGGGAATGTTTGAACAAGGTTGGTGACGAAGATGTAGCCGAGTTGCTGCCCAGCTTATGTTCATCTTTCTAGACTGAGCCAAGATCAAAAATCTTTAGATGAGAAAACTTATTCCCATGATCAAAAAGAGGTACATGGGGCTACATGTGTTTTTATTTTGCTCATTATTCAGTTGTATTAAATTTAGTGGCTTAATGGGTAGTTTTGATCCAAAGTAGTGGGATCGTTAGTCATATAAATGGATTTACTAAAAAAAATGTAAAATAGATTGACATACATAAGAAATAAAGTGTTCTTGTTTGGTGTTGGTGCAACTTTACTTTTTAGCATCAATTTAGCACCGTCTATGGAAAACAGTTCAAGAGTTAAGGCATGAGAAAATGAGTAACTCTGGAGATAACATGGAGATAGGTGCTTTGATAATGACACAGATCGTGCTAGTGACCATAGGCTGCCGCCGTTCTACTTTCAATAGCTGCGGCGCCAACCACGCTGACGGAAAGGAGGACCATTTTAGATTCTTCAGTAGTGGGGTTGATGACCACTGAACAACTAGCTAACTTTTTGTGGTCCACATTTGGTATTATTGCCCTTACTCAATCTTCTGGGGCCATGCCTACCACACCTTCACCAGTGTCACTGAATCACCTGGCCATTCCTTACCTACTAGAAATGGGACCCATTATCCCTCCTACTCCTATGCAAGTGCCATTCCTTTCTATTTCCATTGTGGCTAACCCGACACTTACTCCTATAATGGTAACTATGCTAGGGGCACCCGCTACTATAGATGGAACTCCTATTTCTTATCCTATGGCCACTCTAACCTCATGAGCAATTGCACAAGGTATGGTGGTAGTTGGGTCATCAATCCCTAATAATCCTTGGATATTCATGATAGGGAGCAAGAGCTAATGGTGGCGCCCGTAAAAGGATTACTGGATGAGAAAGCGAAGTTAGAAGGCGATCAAGGTTTGCACAAGGTGATAAAGATGAAAATCCTTACTCGATTGGTAGAAAACTCTAAGGTGGTGGCAAAAATTCAAGTGTCAGTATGATATAGCAGCAATAAGAAGAAGCAGAAGCCTTAGGTAACTTTATTTCAGAGATGGAGGGGAAAAGGAGAAAGTTAAAGGAGAAAGTTAAAGGAGATGAAGAGAAAGAAGGAAGGAAAGGTTGGAAAGGATTTCAAGGTTTATCCGTTCATTGAAGCTATCCTGCATGATCTTTTCTTGAAGAATCCAGAATCTTTTGCTATGCCCAGGTACACTGGTATGGCTAATCTTGTTGATCACCTCCGTGAATTCAAAAATCTAGCTTGTTGTATCAATTTTTGAATAGGATGAAGTGTTGGACTTTCTTGGCTACTTTGGGAGAAGCTGCTTAGAGATAGTTTGGGCAATTGCCTCCTTAGTCCATTCACACGTTTGGGGATTTTGCTAGAAATTTTTTGCATCAATTCACCAGTAATAAATAGTATAGACGCAGTGTATAGAGTTTGCTGTCGTTTCGACAAGGGAAGAATGAGTCTCTGAGAAGTTTTGTTAATAGGTTCACCATAATTGCTCTGGAGGTCTCGTAAGCTACTTTGGAGTTGTTAAACAGTGCTTCTGCTCAAGGACTCTGCACTGGCCATTTCTTAAGGTCTTTGAGTAGAATATTGGTGGATAATTGTGATGAGCTTCTATAATGGGTAGAAAAGTATATCCACAAAGAAGAGGACCGTGAGGCGAAGGAGAAGGAGTTGAAGGAGAAAAAAAAAGAGAGGAGGGAAGATCCTACCAGTAAGAAACTTAAGCAAGAGGAAATGTTTAGATTTGCACCTAGACGGCAAATTAAAGCTCCACCAATGGGCCCCAAGTTTGATTATTACACTCCATTGAAGCTGCTAAGAGAGCAAGTTATGCAAGCCATTGAGCATCTCAGCTTATTGCATTGGCCTCACACCCATAAGGATCTACTAAGATACTCCAAGTCGGATAAATTTTGCTATTTTTACAATAAGTATGGACATGTAATTGAGGAGTGTGATCATCTTCAAAATGAGTTGGAGCAATTTGTTTGGGATGGTCAATTGAGTGATTTATGGAGAGACTTGAAGTAAAGGATACACACAAGAGTAGACACGTTACTATAAAGGGATAGCAGTAAGCGCGTTAGCCAGGTGGAGAAAAAAATACTAGAGATGGAACAGTAAATGGGGTGGGTAATTCACATGATCTTTGGAGGTCCAGCGGAAGGGGATTCTCATCAAGCTAGGAAAGCGAGAGCCACTGCTACGACATAGAGAAACATAGAGGTTGCTGTCATCTCAGACAGTAATAACACTCATGCAAGCTCTGCATCTACCCTACCAAGATGCTTTGGTTATTACTGCTATGATTGCCAATTTTGAGGTGGCGTGCATTTTCATCAACTGTGGCTACTTGATTGACATTTTCTTCTATGATGCCTTTTAGTAAATGGATTTGGAAAATAGTATGCTAGAGCTTATAGAGATATCACTTTTTGGGTTTTTGGGAGAGACAGTTGTACCTAAGTGGCTTGATCTTTTGCTTATCTCTTTAGGGATGAAAATGCATTGAAAGACCTATATGGTAAATGTTTTAGTAGTTGATGCTCCTTTTGCATATAATGTTATTTTTGGCAGGCCTATGCTATATTTTTTTCAGACGGTGGCTTTCCCATACCATATGAAATTGAAATATGTTATAAGGAGAATGGTAGGGGAAGTAGTGAAGGATCAGTATACATCTAGGAAGTGTTATGTTGATGCAGTAAGGAAGAAATGTCATAAGGATGATAATGTCGTGTACAAATAGAGATAGAATGGTTCAAGTATACCCCAACTAGCAAAAAGGCAACAAAAGCTTGAATCGAAAAGAGAGTTTTTCTACATGGAATTGCTGCTAGGAGATCCCAACAAGGTTATGCGGATAAGTTCTCACCTCGAGATGGATTTGAAGATAGAGCTTATTTCTGCATTAAGGGTTTGTTTACTTTGAAGGATGAGGCAGGATGAAAGCTTACATCTTGCCTCATCCCATGTTTACTTTGAAGGATGAAAGCTCTGTAAAAATATATCGGTTCGCTACTATGCGGATGATTTGAGTGATATGCCATCCCACCTTTGAGGAAGGATGGTTTTATCATACCTTTGGTGCCGTAACTTCAAATAATTTCTGGTTATGGCACCAATCAAAAATTTTAAAAATAATTAAAAATATATTTATATTAAAATAAAAGAAAAATCAATATATAATTTGTGTAAAGATTTTGTATTGGAATGGAGAAAAAATAATTTCTTCATGCTAAGTAGAAAAAATAAGAAATAGTTGGATATTGTACTAACTGGAGAAAATTTATTTTTTTTATACTAAATAGAAAAATATTTTAGGTAGGGGTACTTTAATCTTTTAAAATCTGTCCAAGTTGTATAATTCATGTTTATGTAAACATTCTCAATATAATAATCCAATTTTATCATTCATATCATCTCACAAAGTAAATATCTAATCAAAAATATAAATTATCATAATCCTATTCTTCATCCCTCATTTCATCATATCACCCCACATCTCAAATCATAAAGTAAATAGGCCCTAAGGGAATACGTAGATATTTTTACCTTCTCTGTTAAGGATCTTATAGAAATAGATCCAAGCATAGTCAAGCACAGGCTCAATGTTGACCTCGCTGTCAAGCCAATTAAGCAGAAGAATCAATATTTTAACCCAAAAAAAATTGCATTATTCAGCATAAGGTGGAGAAGTTATTAGATGTGGGGCATATTGTGGAAATCTATTTCCTAGAATAGATTTCTAATGTAGTGTGCATGCCAAAATAGGCCCACAACTAGAGAGTGTGTATAGATTTTAAGGATTTGAATAAAGCTTGTCCTAAAAACTTTTATCCTCTACCTAGGGTTGACTTGTTAGTAGATTCCACTTCTGGATGTGAATTTCTTATCATGATAAATGCTTCACAAGGATATCATTAGATCCCTTTAAACTTAGAAGACCGTAAGTAGGTGAGTTTTATCACTTATCAAGGAACTTACTATTACTTTGTTATGCCCTTCGGTCTTAAGAATGTAGGGGCTACATATAAGAGGTTGGTAGATCACATGTTTAAACATCAGATTGGCCAAAACATAGAGTGTACACAGATGACATACTGGTGAGGAGTGTAAACCAAGTTGATCATGTGGAAGACCAGAGGGAGATTTTTGCAACTTTGCACAAATACTGGATAAGCTCAACGCAAAAAAATGTGCTTTTGGAGTCAGGGGGAAAGTTCTTGGGATATCTGGTGATAGAAAATAGGATAGAGGCAAATTCGAAAAAAATCTGTGCCATAATGAAAATGAGCCCACCTAAAAATGTCAATGAGGTACAAAAGTTAGTGGGACGAATAGCTACTCTAAGTAGGTTTATATCTTGCTCTATAGACAAAAGCCTTTATTTTTTTGCAATATTACGAAAGGTGAAGAAATTCAAGTGGGGAGAAACAACATAGTGCATTTTTTATGAATTAAAATCTTATCTAGCTGAGCTACCTTTGTTAATAAAGTTTACACTAGGTAAAACACTCTATTTGTATTTAGTAGCAATTGAGCAGGCGATTAGTTTAGTGCTTGTTAAGAAGGATAGAGCTAGCCAGAAACTAATGTATTGTCTGCAAAATCTTGCACACAGCAGAGCTGAGGTACCAAAAATTGAGAAGATAGTGTTAGCTTTAGTGGTCATGGTGCAAAGGTTAAGGCCCTATTTCTTGTCTCATCCTATAGTTGTGTATACTAACCATTCTTCGAAGCAAACTCTAGGAAAGGCTGATGTTGCAAGAAGGCTGGTCAAATGGGTTGTTGAGCTAAAAGAGTATGACATAAGGTATTCCCCTGAGAACGCCATAAAGGTACAGGCCTTGGCAAATTTCATGGATGACGCACCTGTGATTGATGATGGGGGTACATGGCTAGTATATATTGATGAATCATTAGGACACAGTAGCATTGAAGTTGGTATTGAAGTTATTAATCTTAAAAGAGAAGAGATGGAGTTTTCAGTGAAATTTTACTTCAAAGATTTTAATAATAAGGCAGAATATGAGGCCTTGATATTGGGAATCGAGATGGTCATACAGAGTGGAGCTAGGCCTGTCTAAGTGTTCACTGATTCGTAATTAGTGATAAAGCAAGTTGAGGGAAAATATAATGTGAAAGAGATAAAGATGAGTATTTGCAATTGGTGGATGAGTTGAGGTAACAGTTAGCTGAGCTGCATGTAAACCAAATCCCTCATAAGGAGAATAGGAAAGATGATTGCCTGGCAAAGATAGCTAGTGCCTTGGCTGAATGTGGTACCCAATAAGTAACTATTTAGGAGTTAGATAAAGGAAGTTTAAAAGCAGAGGTTCGCACTTTGGAGAAGGGTAAAGATTGGTGAACACCAATTCTATTATACTTGCGAGGAGATCATCCAGAAGCCGACTGCAAATTGCACATTGAGCTGTTCATTTCACTGTTATCAATGGGTTGCTGTATAAGAAGGGGTTTTCCCAACCATTGTTGCGTTGCTTGTCTCCTCAAGAAGGAGAATATATCCTAAGGGAGATCTATGAAGGGCACTAAGAAAATCACTTGAGGCTATTTGAGCTTAATACTTTTGGCCTACTGTCCGAGCTAATGTAGTGAGTTAGTGAAGTAATGTGATAAATACTATATATATGCTCAAGTTAGCCATGTGCCTGTTGAGCCGATGCGTGCTATGAGTTTTCTATGTCTTTTTGCTAAATGAGGAATAGATATTGTGGGTCTTTTCTTGGTGGCAATTGGGTAAAGAAAGTTTTGGTTGGTCGCTATGGATTATTTTAGCAAATGGGTGGAGGCAAAGCCGTTAGCCAGAATAAATGAAAAAGAAGTACTCAAGTTTCTATGGAAAAATATAGTTTGCCAATACCGTATTCCCAAGGAATTAATCTTGAACAATGGAAGGTAGTTTCAAGGGGCTAAAGCACAAGCATAGTGTAAGGAGATAAAAATAACACAATGCTTCAGTGTAGTAGCTCATCCACAATCTAATAGGCAAATAGAAATTACTAACTGAGACTTGCTGAATAGTTTGAAAAAAAGGTTGAATCAGGTAGGAAGAAAATGGGTGGATAAACTTCCTAATGTGTTGTAGGCACATCAGACTACTCCAAAAGAGCTACGGGCAAAACATTATTCAGTATGGTTTAAGGTGTAGACGGTTTGATCTGAGTAGGAATTAAGATAGAGTTTCATCAAGTATTGTCATAGGATCCTAAAAAAAATGACAAGCAACCTAAAGCCTCTTTGGATATGATAGATAAGAAAAGAGAAAATGCTAGCCTTAGGATGACCAAGTATAAGCAAAGGATGCAAACCACCTTCAACATAATGATTAAACCTCGCAGTTTTTAGATGGGAGATTTGGTGCTGAGGAGCTGATGCATTAGGAAATATAGAAAAGTTGGGACTTAATTGGGAAAGACTTTATGAGGTAATCAAAATGCTAAAGGGAGAAACGTATGAGGTAGAGACTTTGGAAAGAAAGAAAGTAGCTTGGCCGTGGAATGTGCATAACCTAAGGCGTTTTTCCATGTAAGCTCGTTTTATTTTGTTGAAATTTACATTTCTAGTTTCTATTTTGTAGTTTCTTTTACATGATTAGCTCTAATGAGAATCGTTTTCCTTTATTTGATTTTGTAAGTTGCTTTTTAAATTCAAAGTCTTTTTGCATCTTACACAATTGTGCCACTCGAATGAGCTAACCTACCAGGGGCAAGTGTACAAGTAAAAAAAACAAGGACAAATGTCTAAGAAAAATTAGCTCGAATAAGCTAATAAAGGATGAATGTCTAAGTGAAATCAACTCGGATGAGCTAACAAAGAATGAATGTCCAAGTGAAAAAAAGACGAATGCTCAAGTGAAATCAGCTCAGATGAGCCAACAAAGGATGAATATCCAAGTAAAATCAACTTGAATGAGCTAACTAATAAAGGATGAATGCCAAAGTGAAACTAGCTCGAATAAGCTAATAAAGGATGAATGTCCAAGTGAAAAAAAAGGGACAAATGTTCAAGCTAAATAAGCTCAGATGAGCTAACTTGAAGGAAGGACGAATGTCCCTCCTAAAAAAAAGGAAGGATAAATGTCCAAAAGAAAATAGCTCAGATGAGCTATCCTAGAAAAGAAAAGAATAGCCTCAAGGCATTCAGCTCGGAAGAGCTGACTTGCAAAAAGAGATGAATGTCCAGATACAATGGCTCGAATGAGCTATTAACAGCACAGCCAAATCTTAGGTATAGAAGAATGTTCTAATACTCAGCTTAGATATATTTTTAACAAGCAATATAAAGTAGTAAAGTTCTATTTATTTCATTTTTCATATAAAATGACAAAGGAAACATATAAAGCAACCCTTCATGGCATAGCAGACTTAGTACATGCAAAATAAGCAAAACATAGTCTATAGCAAATTGGCCCCTAAGTACTAGATATCCTAGTAGTATTAGCTTCAAGAAGATGGAAAGATGGGAAGATCCATTGCGACATTGGGAGTAGCTGCCTCAGTTGGTGTCATGGCATCAAGAGAATTATTCTAGTTAGATGGCTCGGGCGCAAGAGATACCTTGGCCGAGAAAAATGGCTCAATCAGTGTGTTATTATCCTCAATACTAGTTTTTCCTTCATCCTCTGAATCTGAAGGTAAAGTGTGCAACCCATAGACGCAGTTTACATTTTGATCTAGTTACCCTAGCCTTAACACACCCTTAGCCTCTAGCTAATTAGTGCAAATGTTGATATCATGGTAATAGTACCTTAGGGCCTTCATCACTGAGATCTACCTAAATTCATTACTCTTTAGAAACTGCACTAAGTGTGATTTTGAGCAAGCCTTTATAAAAACTTTCCCTTCCTCAGTGTCGTGAAATACCTCAAAGAAAGTATCTCACCTCTCGCAACGCCCTTCTTCCCTGGCTCTCTCCAATACTTCTATCTATTGCGATAACAACTTGGCCATTTTTATCTCAAACTTGGATAAGCTGTTAGATAGTTCATCATATTTCTTGTGTAGAAAGGAGAACTGCTCTTTCAGTTCATTAAACTTGCTCATTTTTGACTAAATTTTGCTTTGCTTAGTTGTTAGTTTTTGTCTATTAGCTTTTAGTTGCTGATGTTCCCCCTTCTACTGAGCTAACATGGTACCAGCAAGGATGCTAGTCTAAAAAGAAAATGTTGAGCAATATTAAGCAATGTTAAGTAGAGTTGATCATATACCTTTGAAAGAAAGAAGGCAAATTCGTTGCGAAGGCTATCAAAAGGCATAACATTAGCTAACTGCCAATCTTAGCTGGTAGAAATACCCCTTAGAATGTTTTGACCTAGGGAATGATAGTGTCAGTCAATATTGGGCTGCCCATCATCAAATAAGTGTTTGAGCGACTTTTGCACAGAATGAGAGAGCTCAGCTCCTTAGGTATGGTCTCCTTGGCTAAAGTCAGTATAGTAGGAAATGGTGTTAGTCTTTTAGGAATTGGAGCTTCTGGTGGTGGAGTAGGACATTTCTTAGTAGGTGCATCGACAAGTGGCCTTTGGGAAGAGCTAGCGCCACTAGACTATTTGGGGAATGATTATTTTTTTACCTCTTAGATTCACTAGTCATCTTGGCTAAAAGAAATGCTTTGGTCTATACCCTCTCTGCAAAAAAAAAAAAAAAGGATAATTTATTAATGCTGTAGCAAGCTCATCAAGGTTAAGTAAATACCAAATGGCTCAAGAAGCTTCTCTACTTTAGGACTTCTGGAGAAATGGTAGAGAAAACCTAACTTTCCAAATAAGAGAACTGTAGCGTACAACTCTTGAGTCTATCTAAGAGTTATTGCCGACTTGACGAAAACTATTTACAATGGGATAACCTGTCAATTGGCATTTGATCTATCCAAGCAGTAGGGAAGCCTTAAGGTTTGGGCAAAGCTATAAATAGGTGATGCTCCTTCCAATGCTTCCTTGAGGTAAGATACTTAGACAAAAAATGAACATTTTCTTGGGATGACAAGTAAAACAGGCTTGGACCTAAGGACTTGGTATAAAAAAGGGAATGAAATAGCATAGTGGTGGGTTCTATTTGATGATGTTTGCACTGAATAAGAAAGCCCATCATCAACCTAAAGGAGTTTGGAGTGATCTGGTTGAGAAGAATGTCTAATCCTTTGGAAACTAACATAAATAGCTCAGGCAAAGAAAATCGTAACCCTCTGTACATCTGTTCTACATAAAGTATAGGAAGTTTGCAGGAGGCATGTATAGCCGATCTGAATATCTAGGCATTATGATGGAATACTCGTTTGGAATGCCTATGAGGTCTCTCAATCTACTTCTCTTATGTTTAGTCATTCTAGAAAAATATACCTCATAATAAGGTAAACCTACATCTACCATTCCTTTATCAGTCTCTCTTATTATTTCTATAAGAATGCTAAGAGTTGAGTTATCAGAATCACTATCCCTATCTAGTTCAGAAGAAATACTGGTAGCTTCTAGATTGTTATGTGAAGACATGAATAAATTTATTCAAAAGCGCTAACTGAAATCACAAAAAAAGAGGAAGAATAAAAAAAATAAATTTTTAGAGAGAACCTGGACTTATTGTTAGGAAGAAGATGCCAGAAAAAAATGATAATGGAGAAGCTCTGGTGAAGGTAGCAACTTAAAACGTAACCTCTACTAAAGTTGTAGAGGAGGAGAAGTGAAGAAATGGAAAAGAAAGTGAAAAATGGAGGAAAGCTTGGTATTTATAGCAAATTGGGAGAGAAAGCCAAAATACCATTTGATTCACACTTTCAAACTCCACCATACACATAGCGTACGTGATGCGTGTGATGTGTGGCTCAATTAATGCTATTGATGGAATGGAAGAGTGGGCCTAGGGGAAAGGAAATTATTTGGCAACTTTTTCTAAAAAATCTCATGTTGGATCCTTAAAGATTCAGTTGTGGCCGCTAAACACCTTGGCAGGAGAAGAACTAAATAGGAGCAAATTTGAGTCACACTCAGTTTGCAAGTAGCAACTTAGCAGAATTAATTTCGCCACTATCTTGGCAATGACATTCATCTTGGCAATGCACCATTCATTGCGGTAAGGTATCTCAGCGACAACATTTATCTCAACAATGAGCCATTTATCTCGGTAATACGTTTCGGCAAGAGATTGCATATTGTCTTGGCAAGTAGCAAGCCTAATCTACCTTTAGCTTAGACTTGATTATAGTTCAAACCATTTTGAACTAAATTGTGGGGGGAGATGTGATATGGGTATAATAGCCTAAGCTAAAAGCATACATTAAGGTTGCCTCAATGTTAATGGGGACTAAATACAACACTTTTTGAGCCGAACTAAACTAGTTGACTGAGCCAAGTTAACTGGCTGAGCCTGATGAAGATGATGCTGTGGACATGAATGAATTGAATGGCTGAACTAGATCAACCTACCGAGCTAAAGCACCTGGTTGAGCTAAGACCAGGTGACTGAGCTGACGGTGTTGATACAACGCTTATAAAGGCATTTGCTAGAAGAAATTCCAAGTTCAACCAAACAAACCAAAGGTGCGTGGGAATGTCTGAACAAGGTTGGTGATGAAGATGTAGTCGAACTATTGCCCAACTTATTTTCGTCTTTCTAGACTGAACTGAGATCAAAGCTCATCAGATGCAGAAAACTCATTCCCATGACTGAAAAAAGAGGAACATGGGGCTACATGCGTCTTTATTTTGCTCATTATTCAGTTGAATTTAAATTAGTGGCTTAGTGGGTAGTTTTGATCCAAAGTAGTGGGATCTTTAGTCATATAAAAGGTTTTGATAAAAAACAAAATTTGAAACAGTTTGACATACATCAGAAATAAAGTGTTCTTATTTTGTTCAATTGGTGCTGGTGCAATTTCATTTTTTAGCATCATCTATTTCTCTGTTGAGAAAAGGGTTATACTTGTCTTTTTATATTTTGATTCATCAAATGAATAATAAAATATAATAAAGAAAGAAAGTATCTCATATTAACCAGACAGTAAAATAATAACATTCTTCAAAGACAAAAGCACGGGAGAAGTACTACACTTGTTAATTGTATATCTTTTATTTTTATTATCTGCGAACTCTATAATATTATTCTCTATCTCATATTTAATAAAAAATATTGCCATAGAATTAGATAAAAAGAAAAAGTTGTGCTAAACAAAAGCTAATTAAAAAGATAAATTTTTGAAAAATACATAATTTAAGTCTCGTCTCTAAGAAATTCCTCTTTTTAATTTTAATGTCTCCAAGATTTTCATTTTTCACCCCTCATTTTTGTTGTTATATGTTTATTGTCATATACGTATATGCGTGCATATATATCTGCACTCTTTTGTAAGCTTTATCGCTGGTTCTTTATTTTATTTTATTTTAATTATTCATTATTTATGTCTAGTGCACGAATTAGTTTTTTCCCCCTTTTTCATATTTCTAAAGATACAACTTCTATTATATAGTCTCTTGTTTTCTGTGAAAATTTTTCAATACTTTATATTATTTTAGAATTTCATAAATATATATCTAATTTAATTGCAATTTTTTTTATGTATTTCAATAATCAAGACCATTATTATATTTGTTTAATTTGATTCCAAAGTTTGGATTTATAGCATTTGTATAATATGGTTAGTTAATAATTCAATATTTTTATGCTAGATCTAATCTTTCGTAGTAAAATTTGCAGGACAAAGATAAACATTATTATCCGCTTATTTGGTTATACTTATAGCATTCATAAAGTGGAAGTAAAAAATTATAATTTACAAGATTGTTGATAACGGTTGGTGAAACCAAAGAACATTTTCGACATTCCTTTATTTTTAAACAAACGGAAAGAAAAAAAAAAGGAATAAAAATTGGATGGAAGAGGTGTTACTGTCAAAAAGTAAAATGTTTGAAGGTAATTATCGTAGAGAAAAAAAAAAAAAAAGGATCTTTCCAGAAGAATTTGCAAAACAATTGCAAAGGTGTTTTTGTCCACCAGAAAACATATATATATATATATATATATATATTTATTTTTTTTTAACTTGTGGTAGAACTTTAAAGTTTCAGTAGAAAGAGGGGATAATTATTGATGCGAACCCATTGTTTTCATTTACCTTAATAATAAACCTTAGTAATTTAAAAAGCTTATTCTCTAAAGCGAATTTTGTACTGTATTTCTTCTACCAAAAAAAGAAGAAAGAGAGAATTGCATAGCAGTCAAATATTCTGTGTTGCTGTTCTTTGGTATCAGAGGCGGTCGATTTTTTATTTTTCCATCTCTAAGAGCATGCTTGGTTGTATTTTTATTTTTTATTTTCAAATTTTAAAAAATTAAAAAATGAGTCAAAGATGAATTTATATTTGAATGGTTTGTTAAAAAAAAAATGATTGTATATGATTTAGTAGGTTGTAGGTAAAGATATAATAATAATAATGAAACAGAGAGAGAAAATATATATAGGTCATTCATAGAAGATATATAAGCTGTTGGGGAATGTGCTCCGAGATGAAAACGAGTTGAAATTCTGGTAAAAATAATTATAAGCTGTTGATGGTAAAAATGAGTTTGAAAACATAAACAAACAAGCCCTAAATTTTAGGACAACAACAGATAAGCGACTGAAAAAGCCATTATTCTTAAATTCTAGTACAAACATTGAAGTTCAGCATACTCAATGATGGTGATAAGCATGTCCGAAGAATCCATTATTTGAACACTCAAAGAAGATGGATAAGGAAGAAACACACTCATACTTCATTCTTTGGCACCACCACCTCATCTGCGTCAACAATGGCGGACAAGAAACAAATATTTGTTCAATTTGTCAGATCCCATATTTCATCCAAACAATGAAACAACAGAGCAGGTAGCTACTTCAGCCAAATTCCTTGAGAGTGGGGGTGGGGGTGGGGGGATGCAGTGCTGCAGAGTGCTCTTACACTTTTACAAGTAAAAGCCTTCTTCTAACTCTAAGATTCAGGCACAAAAGCAAATCAACATCCAAGCATATTAAACGGCTGACTCTCGGATCCACAAAGTAACCGGTGAAGTACAACACATCACAGTTTCTTGTCCGGTGAATGCTATTAGGACTTGAAACGTGTCCTGTAAATTGCTGTATTTATTCACAAATTTTCTATTTCCACAATTGGTAACCCTCAGAACACGGTCGGATTTACAGGGGGGCAATGCGGCAGGGGTCATCCCCACCCAACCCCCCCACACCACAAAACAAAATAAAAAGTGTGTACATACATCCAAATCAAAAAGTTTCAATAATAATTAATTCAAATTTAGATTTTAAAAGAATACATCATTTAATATTCACTAAAATAATTAATTTTTAATTAACATTCATTAATTTTAGAAGATTTAACTTTTTTTTTGTTGGGCCTTAAATAAAAAAATTAATTATTTATATTTGTTGAATTAAATTAATTAATTTTTAATGCATTATAAAAATTAATTTAATTTTTGAAACTCAAAATAAAACTTTAAGCCTATATTTACAATCAAGTAATCAAATGAAGAGTATAATTAGCCTAGACCTGTTAGGGTATTTTCATTCTACTAGCGTGAGAAAAAAAGATACAAGGGTTTAGTTAAAATTTTTTTTAAGGAACTTACAAAATAATTAAAATTCATCTTTTTGATTTTAACAAAATTGAGACAGAGAAATAAAAGGAAGTGAATATTTGAACAAAACTTCTTTGAATTTTCTATGTCTTTCAACAACAGCTAAAAGTAAGAAAATTTTTCCGACTATAAATATTATGAAAAAAAGGCTCAAAAATAAAATGAAAAATGACTTTTTAACCAATTGCTTAGTTAATTATATTGAGAATGATATTATAAAAAAAATTATATTGATTCAATTACTGATGAAATTTATGGTATAAAATAACATTGTGCTCAATTTCGATATAAATCATATATTCTAGGTTTGTAAATTATAAGATTTATATTTAAACTTTTATATTTTCATAGCTTTTGGCTCCCTCATACTTTTATTTTTGGATTTGTCACTACCTCAGAATATAACGAAACAATTAGCAAACATTTTTTTTTTCAAACTTTTATTTGAATATCTTATTTTTTTATTAGACTAAACAAAAAAAATAGGATAACTACTAATGAGAAGTCACTATTTAAAAATTCGGACCAGACTTGTCACGCATGCCCCAAAAATAAATATTAAACCATGTATATTAGAAGTGTGAAACAATCCCAAATAATTGAAACTAATAATCCAAAATTATAAAGTTAAATAAGAACTCATCCAATTCTTAGCAAACTCATTACATAAAACTCAAAGTATCGAAATCTTTCCAAAACTAAACACAATAAAATCCATAACAAATAAAACTAAGCTAATGAACTTAATAGAAATTATACTAGTTCACGAAAAAATCCAAAACTACATCTTCACCCTTGATTCTCATCATATGTCAAATCCTTCTGAAGTTGCAAATCTTACTATGCAAAGGATCTAGGTGATACTTCTTCAATTGTGACATGTGGAAGACACTATGTATTCCCATAAGGTTAGGTGGCAAATGAACTCAATAAACTACTCTTTCAAAATAGAACTCTATGCCTCCTAATGCATCTTCGTATTTTGCATAGAGGAGGAAGCAAGGTGACTGTTGGTAGTGATGAGCTACCATAGTAAATGCAACTTCTAACAGTGATGAGCTATAGAGCAAGAGTGAGGTCTTCTTTCTGTGAAAAAGACGGCTTACCCGTTCAAAAAAAGTTGGTAGGGCTGTCATAGAACCAGAAGAATCTAGAGTTCTATTAGAAAATACTATGAATGAGAACAAAGGGGAGGTAGCTGACCAGTCTAAAACCTTAGAAGATATTATTGCTTGTAATCTGACAGTCACAAAGAAGACTGAAGAGAGCTTATTGATTCAAGTTGACGGCTCACAAATGGAACGTGTGGGATAATTGGAAAAGAAAAGTGAGAAACTACGGTTGATAGAAGTATCAACTATGGCTACCAATGATAACGAGTCAACAGGGAATGATAATGTCAAGTATAAGGACGAAGACCTCAAAAAAGCTAAATTGTTCAAAAATGAGAAAAGTACAAGAATGTTGGTCGAGGAAGAAGAGCAATCAATAGAGCCTGTAGAGTCACTGCATATAGCTCAGGAAAATTTTAAAGCATCGAATTTAGGCCAAGACAACAATATAACAAGTTCTCCAGAAGAGTGGAGCATAGATGCAAATTTACAAGGAATAGCAAGTGATGATACAGAGAGAAAAACAATTAGTGCAGTTGACACACGGAAGTTCTGGAGGCATAGATAAGAGTCATATTACAAATTGTGCCCTTTTGTTAGTAAATTAGCCGCCAAACTTAGCAGAGTTGGTGAATGTTTATTCTCGTTGCAAAATTTCTCAACAATTGTTTCAAATAAGGAAATTGAAGAAAAATCCACAATCTCAAAAATAAAAAAATACAAAACATTTGGAAAAAGAAAGTGAAAGAATGAATTCGCCACTACCTCTAGCAAAGAAAGACAGTGATCATGAGTCACTAGTTATGCATGATGCTCGAAATGAGAAAGAAGAATTGGGGAAAGCTGAATTATGTGAAAATGAGAAAGATACAGAAGTATATGGTTGAAGATAGAAGCCTAAAAAAATTCCTTGGATGTAGCTTCTAAGGATGGTAAAGCATCTGATTTGGGTCAAGAGACGGACATAAGTTCTTTCAAGAAGCAAGATTTAACAGATGATAGAATAATTGATGCAGTGTTCTTATTACAGAATGTTGCAACAATTGTTTCAAATGAGAACAAAAAGAGTTCATCTATCCTGACTGGTGGCTTACAAATGAAAGATGAGGAACATTTGTAAAAGGAAAGTTAGAAACTGTCAATGATAAATTTTTTGACATGGTACACATTGATGACAAGCTAACTGCAATGGATGAGGTGAAAATTGAGGGTGAAAACCAAAGAGAAGAATTGTTTGAAAAGGTGAAAGATACTGGAAATGCTTTGTTTAAGGAGGAAGCGCAAATAGAGAAGCTTGTAGAATCATTCCATGCAGCCTTTGAGGATATTAAAGCAAAAGAGAAAGCAATTGATACAAAGGAAGAAACCCATAAGGGCCATATCAGAAATGTTGAAAAGTATTTGGCCTTATAAAATTTATTCGTCAACATACTAGAATCCATAGAAGCATTCACTTCTAAGTCATAATATAAATCCTCCACTTGCAAGTTATGGAATTCACAAAATGTACAGAAATAAAGGTGTGAGTTGCACTAGGGTCAAATAGAGCTTTTCCAAAATGTTGGGATATGAGAGTCGTACCTTCAACCACAACAAATTAGATCTAGGACTTCTTCACTCTCAAGTGCAAATACTCTAGCTCAGACTTTTGGCTTCGCATTGTTTGAGTTTGCTGGACCAAATTGATTTCCCTTAGCTAAACTCTAATTTACCGATTGTTGCCTCTTCCTTGGAGAGTCGTGGATGTGGTGTTGATCACTACCACATGCTAAACAACGACTTACCTTTCTCCAACACCAAGATTCATCATGTCCTGAGCATCCACAGTGGCTACCATTGTGTCTCTTTTCCCAGCATTGATCGATCCAGAGGTTCTAATTAGTTTGAGAATGGGGTTGTTGAACTGTTGCCGTGGTTGTTTTGCTCTTTGCACGTAGGTCTTCCCTTATTGCCAGTTGGTTTCAACTGGATAGGACTTCTTTTCAACTTCATTCAAAGCTTCCAACTCCTCTATTCCAAATTCTATTTTCAAAGCTTTCTCCACTACAGTCGTGTAGTTGGGTATATCCATGGGAAAGAGCGCTCTTTGTATGTTAGGGTGAGGCCCCTTCAAAAACTTCATAACTCATCTTGGTTCATGCTCTACATGTATGACATATACTTGATCAGTCGTGTATGCTCAGCTTCATACTGGGTAATCGTGAGGTTTCATTATTGCAGTTGGTTGAACTCATCTTTCCTTTGTTAGCGAACCAACTTCAGGATGTACTTGTTGCCAAACTCCTTAAGGAAATTTTCCCAAGTTCTAGTAGTTTGTTGTTGTCTCCATCTCGCCTTTAGTGAGTTCCACCAATGGTGTGCCGAGCCTTTGAAAAGGAATACAGCTAGATTGACCTTCTGCTCATCATTATAATTTAGTACGGTATAGATGTTTCCAATACTCTCAATCCAAAATTCAGCTCCCCACTGAAACGTTAAGGTCGAAAACGTAGGAATTGATTGTGTACCATATCAGGAGGTTGTGGTCCTCCTAGTTGTTGATAGTTCTAAAGAGCTTGCATGAATTGTTGCATTGCTACCACCATTCGACTTAAGGAATTGTCACCTGTCAGTGGTGGTTAGGTGGAGCTTGTCTGCATTCTACCTCTGAAGGACTAGCAAGAACGTGTCTCATGGTTATGGATTCCTCCCTTGATTGACTTCATGAAGCATTTATTGGGCATTTTTCTCGACAAACTCCATGATTAGGATCCATTCTATAGTAAGGTGACTGCTATTAGTAGTCTATACTTAGTTGAAATATGGAATGAAGTGTGAAATAAGGTAAAACAAAAATATTTATCTTATATAATGAATTCTTAACATGAACAATATACGTACCTTTTATTTATCAATTACTAAATGGATTTGATTAACTTTCAATTTAGTTATTACTATTATTATTCTTCTCTAATAGTAGCTTGCATACTATTCTTCAACTAAGTTAAAGGCTCAAGAGGTCCACATGATGAAAGAGGAATAAAAGGAAATTTTAATAACTCTATTAAAGTTTCTTACGAAATCATCCTTCATATAAACCAAAGTATTTATTAACAACTAGAAGTTTGTTTTATTCATAAGAACAACTAAATAGGCAACTAATCTACTAAAATAGTGTAAATGGAAATTTAAACTAAATGCTCTATCAAACTCTAAAATACTCATGTTCTAATTTTCATCATTTCCTTCACTTGGATCTATCCCTTTAGGATCTTTCTTCAAGCCTATTTTTACTAAATCTTCCTTAGGGTTTTCTTCATTTTCCTTACTGGGCTTCTCCACAATTGGTCTTTCTTCTTCCGATTCATTGATAAAATGAGCTAACAATCGTTGGGTTTTTTCATGGCTATACTAATCCCATCCGGATCTCGACGGCCCAACTCCTATTGGTAGACTTCTAGTTGTTGTTCTAACTCTTCACATCTACCCTTACAGCGAAGGTGTTCTCTTTTATGGTGGTCCTTATCATCTTCAAGTTGATGCACAATTAAAATTTGGTAGTCATTTTGAGGTGCAATAAATTTCTTTGAAGTGGATTGTTTGCATCTAGGGTTGTACCACCCACTTCCTCTAACCTTAATCATGCAAGGGGAAGCATCTAAATGATGAATTGACTTACGTCGACACTGACTTACCATCTTATCCTTCAAAACCAAAGGGACCTATATCAATAAAGAAATAAAAAGAACATGAGAAGAGAAAAACATCAATTCTCAAGAGTTCTAAAGCCCAAATTCCATAGTTCGAGGATCCTATCCCGACATAGCTTAAGTTCAAAACATAGGCTCTGATACCATTCTGTCACGCTCTAAAAATAAATATTAAACCATGTATACTAGAAGTGTGAAGAAATCCCAAATAATTGAAACTAACAATTCAAAATTATACGGTTAAATAAGAACTGATCCAATTCCTAGCAAACTCATAACATAAAACTCAAAGTATCAAAATTTTTCCGAAACTAAACACAATAAAATCTGTAACACATAAAACGAAGCTAATTAACTTAATAGAAATTATAATAGTCCACAAAAAAATCCAAAACTACGTCTTCACTCTTGATTCTAATTATATGTAAGATCTACCTCCTCACTAGGACGAAAGTCTATGTCTGCCAAAAGAAAGTTAAAGAAAAAAAAAAGTGTAAGTAAAAAATTCAGTGAGTGCCAAATGTGTGTAAAGTGAATTCTTTAAATTAAAATTATTTTGTACACTGAAAATTTTTGAGTAATATATGTGGGATTCAGAAAATAATCTAGCAGTAACAATCGAGAAATTTATAAACGATCAAGCAGTAATTAGTCAAAATTTTATTAAATGATTTCCTAGACTATCAACTTAAATACAATGATCAGTTAGTTTTGCTGTAGCCAGTCAATCTTATGACTCCCACTATAATAGTCTCTAATCGCTTCGGGCAATGTGCGACCTTACCAAAATAGTGCTCGAGCATCCTTGGGAATTCTTACGACCCACCTCAGCCACAAACGACTTCTGTTGTGCGCTGTAGGGTTAGGCCATGGGGGCTTGGGGTTCAATCGATTAGCCCACTGCTGCCTAGTGAAGACCCTAGCACATCCAGATCAAATTGTATTCAATTAATAATAACAGTAAATCCAATAGTTTAATTGATCATCGAATTTAACTTGTTAGTATAGAAGTATAAGAAAAGTCATAAAAGCATAGGTTTTTATTTATCCAGAAATAAAACAAGAAGAAGAAAAAAATATTTCTTTTATAAAAAAAAAACAAGATAATTACTTCTTTTTGTCCAGAAATATTACAAGAAAAGAAAAAAAAATTATTTTGTGCATAGTGGAATATATATAAAGTGTAGTGTATCTTAAAAATAAGTTGCTAGCAAATGATACAATAACATATATCTTTCTAAGTTTTAAAACATAATGTTGTATAATACTTAAGTTTAGACACTCAACTTTGAGATCAATCCTAGACGTCAATCTCCCATATCAAAATCAATCGAATCAACAGCTAAATCACTTGATTCATTTATTAAATACTTCAATCACTAATTTAACTGATTAATAAGACAAAACTAACTAGGACTAGCCTTATAGGTGTCATAAGCCTATAATATCTTAAGATCCAACAATCCTATTTGATACTAAATAATTTACTATATAAAATATATATTATTAAAAACCATTCAAAATTCTGTTTTATAAATAAGAGAATTTATCAAAATTGATTTACTGATCTATCTATCCCACACATATACACACACACGTATATATAAAAATTAAATACCAACTGATTTTACCCATCAAAATATAAAAACCCACATGCCTAAAATTGCTCACCCCTCTCAATTCTACCTATTTTCCTTCTTTTTCTAGTCTAGGCTAGTTATATACATATATGCATCATAGTTATTAAAGGCGAAAGGCGAGAGGCGAGAGGCGAGAGGCGAGAGGTGGGCGAGAGACGAGAGACGAGAGGTGGGCGAGAGGCCCATTTTTAAAGTGAGAGGCAGGCGACCAAAAGGCGAATGAGGCAACAATTTAAAATATATATATACATAAATATATATATATATAGTGCAAAAATTCCAAAAAAACATATAGACATATAAATAATGTTAAAAAAAATTAAATTCACACTTCAAAAGTTCATTCATAACTAATAAAAAATACTAATTTATAGTCAATTAACAATAGATAATCATATGTCATTTTCATCCCCACTCAAATCTAATGTAAACTCATCATCTTCATGGCCACCATGAATGGGTTCACACTCTTCATCATCATCTTCAACTTCATCAATAAGGTGCAAACATGTGCTAAATGTATTTGAAGTGCCTATTTTCGTCTTTCCGCTTTCTTTCCTAACATCACAACTTCTAGCTTTTAAAGTGGATGATCTCTTCTCTCTATTAAAGTATGCCGGCTCTTCAGCTCTAGAAGGTCTAGCAACATCTCCCCATGTTAGGCCATCATCAAACATCTCGTCATCATTTGTTCACTCATTCCATCCTCTTCACCCACCAACCACTCATTACTGTCATCAATATCCTTCAAAGATATAGGATCAATATCATCACGGAGTCTATATCATTGTCTCAATGCTCTATTGTGTTTCACAAATACCAGGTCATTCATTTTAGCTTGAGCCAACCTATTTCTCTTCTTGCTATGGACCTATCAATTTCATATACCATTGATGATTAAGTTTACGCAAAAAAATATTTTTATTTTTTACAATTTAAACTAAATAGAATAATGTGTGACTAAACTTACATGCTCAATGAAACTCCAATTTCTCTCACACCTGGATGCACTACAAGTAAAGTTAAGAATTTTAATGACTAAACTCTGCAAATTTGGATTCTCACTACCGTAAGACCTCTACCAATCAGCTACGAAAATTGAATAAACCTTAGTACCTCACATTAATTATAAAGTAACACTAACAATTTCATATTCTAATTTTTAAAATATATTCAAAACTTCAATTTATGGTATTACCTGGTGATCTCGTAGTCCTCTGTCTCTCTGCCACATTATAGCCAAATAGGCCTTCTTCATTCTTATAACGCATTAATTCTTCATGAATTATATCTTAAGTATGTGTTATCTGTAATTAATCTCTCAAGACATTTATATAACCTAGATATAATTTTCTTATCACCATCAATATTTGGATTTGAATAGAAGAACTTTGGGTTCAAATAGTAGCTAGCTGCATACAAAGGTTGATGAAGTTGATCTTCCCACCTCTTATCAATGGTATCAAAATATCAGCTACATGTTTTCTCATCACCACCAAAACTCTTTGCAATAGCCTCTTTTGCTCTATCCATAGCCTCATAAAAGTAACCCATAGGAGGTTTCTTCTTACCATCAACTAGTCGAAAAACCTTCACTAAAGGACTAGCAATCTTAAGGGCTTTGGTTGTTCCTCGCCAAATTGCAATAGATAGCACAATCTTGGTTGCTTGTATACCTTTTTGCTCTTTTGCCCATTTACTACTGCTTCATGCATCCGAAATAAACATAGCACTCAATCCTTTTTTTTAGCAAATTAAACCTTGAGAGCGTGAGGAATGCTATTACAAAATGGGTCACTGCAGGCCTAACCAACTCTAAACTAGTAAACTTTCTCATCAAGTTTGCTACCCCAGGGCGATTATATATATAGCTATTCACTTGCATGGCTTTTGTAAAAATTGGACGAATGTCCCTATCTTTAAATATATCCTCCAACGTCAAGTCCAAACAATGTACGACACATGGCGTCCAATATAAAGTCGGATACTTGGCCTTCAATAATTGTCCTACGAAGATAGAAAATGTAAAAAAATAATAAAAATAAATACTAAAAAGAGAAAAAAGAAAACAAAATACAAAGATATGAATTATGACAAACATAAACTATTTAAATTTTAATAGCTCTTAAAGTCTTACCCGCTACCTTCATATTTGAAGCATTATCTGTAACCATTAGAACAACATTTTCCCGTCCAACTTCCTCCACAAAATCGCTCAACAGCTCAAACATTTTCTCCCCTGTTTTGCTATACTTGAAGCATCAACTAACTTCATAAACATGCTTCCCTTAGGACAATTAACAAGAAAATTAATCAAAGTTCATTCCCTTTTGTCTTTCCACCCATCTGACAAAATAGAGCAATCGTGTTTTTTCCATTTTTCTTTGCGGTCTTCCATTACCTTTTTTACTTGATCAACCTCCTTTTTCAGCAAAGGAACTCTCACATCATGAAAACTATGAGCTTTCAAACCAGGACCATACTATAAAATATCATCAATCATCTCCTGAAAGCTATCGTAATTCACCGTATTAAAAGCAATCCCAGCATCATACATCCATCTTACCATAGTTGAATGTGTTCGACCTTTCAATACCTTCAATGCCTCCTCATTTACATCCTTTTGTTTCTTCATGCCTTTCAAATTCGGTTGTTGGCCATGACTTACAAAAATATCCATTAGCCCTATCACATTTACTTTTGCTTTTGTCTTCAATTGATAAGCTTCCTGACTCCCTATTTCATCATCATCATCATCTTCTTCTTCACCAATACTTCTCAAGTATTCTTCCCGAGTTCTTTGTTGTTAAACTTGTTTTTCTAAAATAATTTTCTCTTTAGCTCTCTTCTTTGTGCCCATATAATTCTGAATTTCCTCCTTCACATCATCTGGGACTTTCTCACATGGTCTCACATTAGGAAAACCTCCAACTATATGTTGTTTTGCTTTACATATTCCCCGGAATATTTTTATCACAAAAAATACATAGTGTTATTTGTATTTTTTGGATTCTCCAACCTCACATATTTCCAACATGGGTCTTTTCTAGACGAAGCATGTCCGAAACCGGAAGACGACATATTTTCAAGCTGTAAATATAAACTAATATAGTTAGATTTTAGAATAAAGTATGAGTATAAGACAAAACAAATGAAAAAAAAATGCACAATTTTTTATCACAAAAAACAGCAAAATGGAAAAAAAGAAGAGAAAAAACTAAACATAAAAAGTTAAAAACATAAACATTATACAAGTTTTAAATGAAATCAATAAAAACAAAAATAAACAAAATAATTACAGAAAATATACTTAAAATAGTAAAAAAAATAAAAATAAACAAAACAATTACAGAAAATAGCAAAAAACTGTAAATAATAATTTAAAATAAGTTAAATGAACAAATGAAAAAAAATGCATAATTTTTTATCACGAAAAACAGCAAAATGGAAAAAAGAAAAGAAAAAAAACTGAACATAAAAAGTTAAAAACATAAACATTATACAAGTTTTAAATGAAATCAGTAAAAACAAAAATAAACAAAATAATTATAGAAAATATACTTAAAACAGTAAAAAAATAAAAATAAACAAAATAATTACAGAAAATAGAAAAGAGCTATAAATAATGATTTAAAATAAGTTAAATGAAGTTAAAAAACCTAAAATCTTACATTTTGTACATAAAACAGAAAACAGAAAAAGAAAAAAAAAACGAAAACAGTACCTGAACCGGCGGCGGAATAGCGGCGGACCGGCAATGGACCAATGGCTGAAGAGTGGTCTGGGTGTTTGTGGGGAGTTGTGTGCAAATGGGCAATGGGCCACTTTGCTTTAGTTTATTAGTTTAGCTAAGGTTTTTTATTTTAAGAAAATTTTCTTTTTTCTTTTTTGAAAAATCCAACTAAATAAGATTTTTTCTTTCTTTCTTTTTTAAAGTCTAGATTCAGTGAGGCGGGCGCAGTAGGCGAGGCGCATCAAAGCACCCACCTAGGGGCGTCTTGCTGTTGGCGCCTCAGGCGAGCCAGGCGAAAGCCTTTCATAACAATGATACACATATAACACCAACACATCTAATAGCTTGGTTCATTAGATTTATGTATACACATAACATAAGCACAACAATATCAAAGTCAACAATTGCGGTTATTGTAATTTAACCATCAACAATTGTGGCCAAAATGTGTTGATTGAAATTTCAAAATTGGCCTAATGTGGTCAATATTTGCGGCTCATAATCTGGAATGGGATTAAAGAAGCAGAAACTATATGAGGGTGGAAACTAATCTAGAATGCCAAAAATTGAAGGAATCAACAAATTATTGCAGTAGAAGAATGAAAGATTAAGGGAGAAAAAAAAAAAAAACTAACCAGCGCCACCACCAATCTCCGCCACAATTACTTTTCCTTGTTCTCTCTATCTCTCTATCTTTCCATTCCTCAATTTTTCTTTCTTTCTTTCTTTTTGTATTTTGATTGAGTGGTTATGATTTTTAAGTGTAGGATTTTATATGAAGATAGACAAGTTCAAATTTTAAATTGAAAAATTTAATAGCTACACACTAGAGAGATTCCAATAGCAAGGATTCTTTAGGGAAACTACAACGTGGAGGAAGCAATGCGGGAAAACGAAGAGGAAATGCAAAAATATCATTCGAAACTTTTCATTAACTCATATTAGAATTTGGGGACCAAATTCCTTTAAAGGGGGAGGGATGTAATGCCTTAGAATTTTTTATTTATTATATCCTATGTTACCTATAATTTCGTTAATTTTATTTATTGTTTCCATACTAGTTAGAATATGATACCGATAAATTTGATAATTAAAATATATACATATAATAAGTTATAATTCTCTTATAAAAATATTATATTATTACAAGGAATTAGTAATTGAGACCCTAAGAATTAATAGTAAAATAGCCAGATTTATTATAAGGATATACTATTCCTAAGAGATAAATAACTAGAGTTTAAATGAAGTAAAACACTTCTCTCATATATAGTCACACACTCAAAAACCTAGCCACTCGATCAAAATACAAAAAAGAAAGGAAAAAAAAACCCACCAGAATGGAAAAGATAGAGAGACAAAGAGAACATGGAAAAGTAAATGTGGTGGAGATTGGTGGTGGCGCCAGTTAGTTTTTTTTTTCCTCCCTCAATCAGGATCGGAGCCAGAATTTTTGTTGATGGGGGGTGAAATTCTAAATTGTAAAAAATATGATTTTTTTGTTTATTAGACGTATATACAAATAAACTTTATGGGGGCAACAAGCATATTTTAAATAAGAGAGACAAATTTATAATTTGAGGATGACAAAAGTTTAATATTTTAAAATTTTTAATATAAAAAGTAAAGTTTTAATATTTTGAGGGGTGCAAAAGTGTAACATTTTAAAAATTTTAAATATAATTTTAGTATTTTAGGAGGGCAAAAGTATAATATTATAAAAATTTTAATATTTTGAGGGGGGTGGCTGCCCCTGCCAACCCCCCTAGCTCCATCTCTACCCTCAATTTTTCATTCTTCTACTGCAATAATTTGTTGATTTCTTCAATTTTTGGCATTTCTGATTAGTTTTTGCCCTCATATAATTTTTGCTTCTTTAATCCCATTCCAAATTATGAGCCACAAATCTTAACCACATTAGGCCAATTTTGAAATTTCAATCAACACACTTTGACCACAATTATTGATGGTTAAATTATAATAGTCGCAATTGTTGACTTTGATATTATTGTGCTCATGTTATATGTATACATGTATATAATGAACCGAACTATTAAGTGTGTTGGTGTTATATGTATATATGTATATAACTAACTAAGACTGAAAAAAGAAGGAAAAATAGGGAGTACCGAGAGAGGTGAGCAATTTTAGGCATTTAGGTTTTTATATTTTGATGGGTAACTTTAATTGGTGTGTTATTTTTATATATACAAGTATATATACATGTCTGGGATATGATAGATCAGTAAATCGATTTTGATAAATTTTCTTATTTATAATTCAGGATCTTGAATGGTTTTTAATAAAATATATTTTTTATATAGTAAAATTATTTAGTATCAAATAGAATTGTTGGGCTTGAAGATATTACAAGCTTATGATACCTATAAGGCTAATCCTAGTGAGTTTTGTCTTATTAATTAGTTAAATTGGTGATTGAAGTATTTAATAAATGAATCAGGTGACTTAGATGTTGATTCGATTGATTTTGAGATAGGAAATCGACATCTATGATTGATCTCAAAGGTGAGTGTCTAAACCTATGTATTATACGATATTATGTTTCAAAACCCAAAAGAATATATGCTATTTACCATTTGCTCGTAATTTATTTTCAAGATACACTGCACTTTATATGTATTCTACTGCGCACAAAATGAAATTTTTTTCTTTTCTTGTTATATTTCTAGACAAAAAGAAGTAATTATCTTGTTTTATTTTTGGATAAAAGAAATATTTTTTTCTTCTGGTTGTTTTATTTCTAGATAAATGAAAACCTATACTTTTATGACTTTTCTTATGCTTCTAACCCAGCAAATTAAATTTGATGATCAATTGAACTATTGAATTTACTATTACTGTTAGTTGGATCCAACTTGATTTGGATATGCGAGGGTCTTCACTGGGCAGCAGCGGGCCAGCTGGTTGAACCCCAAGCCCCCATAACCTAACCTCCCCAGCGCACAACAGAAGCCGTTTGGGGTTGAGGTGGGTTGTAAGAATTCCCAAGAATGCTCGAGCAATATTTTGGTAAGGTTGCACATTGCCCAGAGCGATAAGGAACTATTATGGTGAGAGTCATAAGGCTGACTAGTTACAACAAAACTGACTGATCATCATATTTAAGTTGATAATCTAGGAAATCATTTAATAAAATTTTGACTGGTTACTGCTTGACCGTTTATAAATTTCTCGACTGTTAATGCTAGACTGTTTTCTGAATCCCACTTATATTACTTGAAAATTTCCAATATACAAAATAATTTTAATTCAAAGAACTCACTTTACACACACTTAACACTCACTGAGTCTTTTATTCACTCTTTTCTTTTTTTTAACTTCTTTCTAGCAAACATAGATCCTAGTTCTAGTGAAGAGGTGGATCCTACATATGATGAGAATCAAGGGTGAAGACGTAATTTTAAATTTTTCAGTGGACTAGTATAATTTCTATTAAGTTCATTAGCTTCATTTTATTTGTTATGGATTTTATTGTGTTTAGTTCTGGAGAGATTTCAATACTTTGAGTTTTATGTTATGAGTTTGCTAGGAATTGGATGAGTTCTTATTTAATCATATAATTTTGGACTGTTAGTTTCAATTATTTAGGATTGTTTCATGCTTCTAATATACATGGTTCAATATTTATTTTTGGGGTGTGACAAGAACATAGTTATTAAAGGTGAGAGGCGGGTGAGGTGCCCATTTTTAAGGTGAGAAGCAGGCGACCAAAAGGCGAATAAGGCGACGATTAAAAAAAAGTATATATAAAAATATATATAGTGCAAAAATTTCAAAAAACATAGACATATAAATAATAATTAAGAAATCCAAATTCACACTTCAAAAGTTCATTCATAACTCATAAACAAATACTAATTTATAGTCAATTAACAATAGATAATATATTCGATTTTAGAGTAAAGTATGAATAAAACAAAACAAATGAAAAAAACCGGCAAAAATAGAAAAAAGAATAACAGAAAACAGCCAAAGAAAAACTGAAATTTTTACAGAAAATTTAAAAACAGTAAGAAAACAACTTAAAACAGTAAAAAGAACAAAAATTAACATAAATAATTATTAAAAATGGAAAAAAGCATAAACTTTAGTTTAAAATAAGTTAAATAAAATAGAAAACTTTGTCTTTTATGCATAAAATATAAAACAGAAAAGAAAAAAAGAAAAAAGAAAAAACAAAAGCTTTACCTAGAGGCCGCTACTTGACCGGCGGTGAGGGCGGTGAGGGGTGGCAAATTGGCAGGAGAGGGTCTAGGTGTAGTGGGTAGCGTGCATGGGAGTGGGCTAGGGTGTTTTTTATTTATGTCAACTAAGGATTTTTTTTGGAAATTTTCCTTTTCAATTTTTCTTTTTTTAATAAAACCCAAGCAACAAGGCGGGCCGCCTGCTTAGGCGAGGCGCAGCAAGGTGCCCACCCTTGGGTGCCTTCCTGCAGGCGCCTCGCCTAGCACAATCCAGGCGCCAAGGCAACACCTGGTCGGCTCAGGCGAGCCAAGTGCTCACCTTTAATAACAATGGATAGGAACGGCCATTCAAACCGTCAACCAGCCTGCAAACCGGTTCAATTTTCCAAAAAAGGGGAAAAACTGGAAAACGAAAAAAAAACATATTTTGTAAAAACCATTCAGACTAACGAATTGTTTGCAGTTTAATTGAACCAGACCAATTTTTTTATTTAATTTTTAATAAAAATATTTTTTTATTTTTTTTTATCTAAGAACAAAGTTTGAAGGCTACGATACACCTTACAAGCTATCTAAAAGTTAAAAAAAACTTTAGTTTAGAGTTTAGAATTTAGAATTTTAAATTAACTTACACACTTTAAACTTTAAATTTGATATATTTAAATGATTGTAATAATTTATAATATGAATTGTGAAATTTAGATTGTAATGTTAGATAATATTATTTAAACTCTTTATGTTTTATATTTTGGCATTTTATTAATTTTTAAGTAACATATATAATATAAATATATATTTCATAATTATAATATCACGGTTAAATTATGATTCAATTACCGTCCGGCCAACGATTAAACCAGCGAACTATGAACTGGAAAACTATCCGATTTTTCGAACACTATGAGTAGTGTGAAAAAGGATTCTCTATGGCTTGTGGAATGTGGGGGTAAAGACTTTACTATATATGAATATGATTTCTATTTATATCTAAATCCTAGAATGAATCTTATCATTCTTCGGTCCTATTTTTGCTTCTATTTCATCATTATACCATACTAAACATGGAGAAACACATTTTCCAAGGTACTGACTCATTCAAATTGAAGAAAAGATATAATAAGAGAAGAAATACTCTTTCTCTTCTCCAATAAGCATAAATAGTTAGTGGTCACCTCCAGCTTTCTCACAAATTCAATATTTGTCCCTTTGATCTCCCTTTAGACTTATCGAACAAAGATAAGATGCACTATTTTTCTGATACGATTATCATGGTAAGTTTATAGTCATCCTTTTATGTTCGTTTCTGCTGATTGGACAAAGTTTCAGCTCACCACTTGATAAAGTGAATACAGATAAACTACTGGCTATGAATCATGCATGTCTAAGAAACAGGGAAAAATTAAATTATTCTTGATGGTGATAGAGATATTAAAATGATAAATGCATTAGTTTGCTAAACAATAAACCCCGTAATGCTATCATAAGCAATATAGAACAGGCCCACCTTAAAGTTTACTAAAGGTAAGGGGCAGAGAAAGATAAAAGGACCTGCTTTCCCCACACTCGCAGTGAGAATTGAGTTCAAGTTTTTCCAGCCCCTAGGAGTTTTAGACATACTCACATGCCCATATTGAAGTACAGTTTGAATATAACAACAGTTATACCCTGTATATCCATGCTACAAAAATTTCATAACAATTTGCAGACTAGCATTGATCCTTTTGGACAAACTAGACGAAATTTTAATTTTCCACCACTCCCACTTTACAAAAGATCAAACCGTGAATTAAGATGACAGTACACCTAAGTGCATGTTTATACAAATGTTTCTATTCCATAGGTCATTCTCCAAAGATAAAATCCTAGCTTAGGAAAAACCACCAAGAAGAATAAATGTTAAGATGCCTACATGGATACAAAATATGGATAAAAGCATCGCTAAACAACTTAGATGAAAAATACTTGTAGGTTATGGGGAATGGTACAGATATAAAGTAACAATAGTTTATATGGAGTTTGATGAGAAATGGAGAAGAGTCCTTAAACCTGAGAAGTTATACCTAATATTTGTCTGTGTGTGATATGCCTTTTAGGAGATGAATTTTCAAATGAAACGGATCCAACATGACAACATCTACAGTTGGCATCGAAGTTATTCAAAAGTTTACTGTTGATATATGATACAGTCGAAGTAGTTATAATAGCACCTTATTCTCACCCTATGGAATTGGGACCTGAACATTGAAACAGCGAATTTGTCTAGTAGAGTGTTAAAAGATGCTTAACAAATTCGAATCCTAGTTCCCCAATTCAATATCACCAAGCAACATAAATTGTCTGTTCGCACTAAGCTAATCTTTTGTTTCACCTTTGAAACGTTATACAATCATATCTGCAGCTAGGTTCAAGCATTCCAATTCATGGAAAGACAAAATACATAATTAAACTAACAGAGTACCTACGTGGGCGCCAGTACACCCATTTCAGTATAACAGGTCATTCGCACTTCAGGACAACAAACCAAACCCTAGTTGACAAAACTAACAGAAAATAATAACAATGCACAACCAATCCAAACGTTGAATCAGGCAAAATTCAAAATCAACAAACATCCAAACATCCAAATTTCATTCAAAAAATCAAAATTAAAAAAAGAAAAAGAAAAAAATAGAACATGCCTACATCATGCAAAACTCGAGGTTATATTGAAGCGTGAGTCTGACCTTATGCAATTTGGAGAATTCATTTGATTTCAATGAGAAGCAGATGAGGTGGACTGAGAGTGAGAGTGAGGTTCTGGGGCGTAGATCTTGTTGCGTGCAGTTTCTCCGACGAGGTAGATGCCGAACGCGACGAGGGCGATGCCGAGGCCGGGAGTGGCGTGGCGCCACTGGTTGGTCAGCATGGGGTGCTTCCGCCACTCGTTGCGCCGCCTGAAGAACTCTCCTGTGGGTCCCGGTGGCTTCGCCATTGATGCAGCATCGGCGTAGGTTTGGATTTTGTATATGGGCTAAGCCGTTCGTAGGAACCTTTTGGCTTTGGGTTTAATGGGCTGGATTAGAAGACGTTCAAGCCTTACATCTTAAGAGGGGTGTCAAGAAAAATCAAGACTGATTGAATCGATCGAAAATCAAAAAAATCAAATCGAACTTTGGTTCAATTTTGTATTCAATACTTAAAAAAATTTAAATTTTGATTTGATTTATTTTTTACTCATTGAACTAAAATCAAATCAAAAATTAAAAAAAATTCAATTCGATTCAGTTAAAGTAAACTGATAATCGGCCTTTCAATTTTCAATTGATTTTTGAAAATCGATTTGGTGCTTTCCTTTTATTTTTTTTAAATATTATTGTTTAAGTGTCTACATTATCTATTATAAGTGTGGAATATCTTTTATTATGTGCTAGTAGTTTTAGTAAATTTCATATATTTTTATTAAATTTTTTAAGTTTAAAATAAATAAATAAGTATAATTTTTAAAATAATGTAAATTTTAATGTATTTTTAAGTTTTTTGAATAAATTAAAAAGAGAAGTTTTTGATAAGGTGAAATAATAGAGGGAAAAAAAAGTAAAACTAAAGAAGGGAGAAGAGAAAATAAAATTTTATGGGCATTATTTTTTCAAATAAAATTAATTTTATTATCTTATTATAAAATATATCAAAATTAATTTTATCAAGCATGTTGATACCAAATATTTATCCAATTTAAATTTGTTACTACACAAACTTTTTATCAAACAAACTTTTTGGTACCAAAAAAATAAGTAATCCAATTCAAATTTTTACCTAAAACCAAGTTTTTTTATCAAAGAAATTTTTATTGTACTTTTTGGTACTAAAAAAATGAATGATTCAATTTAAATTATTCATGATTCTTACCATGGTTTTCAAAGAGTAGAATATTACTTTTTCCCCCATCATATTAGTGAAGAGTGATACCACTCTTAAGATTAGAAAAGGGCAAAAAATAAAAAAGAAAGACGGGGAGAGGGCTTGAACCGATTTTAGTTTGGCATTTACCAAATTGAACTAACTTTGAATGGTTTGATTTCGGTTAAAATTGAATCGAACCAAAAGTGAAGTTTGATTAGTTTTAACTGAACGCACACCTCTAGACTTAAGATTACATAAAATTTAAGTCTATTAAACGGTCATTCAACAAAATAACATAAGTGCCATCCATAAAAGTACAAGATTGAGAGTTCAAACTTAATGAATTCCCAACATACAAGAAAATAAATAATAGAAAAGAACTACATAAAATTTGAAGTTTTAAAACACTGTTAGGTTTTATTTTACGTGTTTGGGAAAAATAATTTTAAAAGAATACTATTTGGTAGTGGAGTTGAAAAACATAGAGAAAATATTTGATTTTACTTTAGAAAAAAAGATGAATTTTATACAAAATATATTTTAAATTTGCAAATTTTTATTTGATCAATGGTGTACACATTAAGTTCTCATCCTTATCACACACACACACACACACACATATATATATGTTTTTATAATGAATTAATAATTTAAAATATATATTTATACCATAGAAAGATACAAATATATAGAGTTTTTATTGATGAAATATTTTTTATTTCACTTCGGCCAAAAGATAAAATAGGTTACAAAAGCATACCGAACATTACCTAAATATTATTCAAACTTGATTATCGCAAGTCATCAAATGATGACTCAACCAAATAACACTGTTCTCCAACTTAAATGTAAGAAGTTCAAAATTTTTATTTGACCTAAAAAAAATTTTGATTCAATTTAATAAAATAAGAATCAACTCATTAAACATTTTCAGAGTCCATATTTATAGGAGTAATTATTTTAACTAGCGCCTACCATATCAAAAATCAAAATGACACAAAACCATAACCTGACATGCAATAGTTGCTTATTGTATAATTTATATCTAATGTAATTATTGTAGCCCCATCTAGTATAATCTTTAGTGGGTTCTAAAATTAGTGAATTAATTATTAATATGATATTATATGCAATGTATCGCCACATGTGAGTCTTACAATATAAAGGATCGGGATATCCCGTGACCTGTGGGTCGCATACTTGCTGCCGACCGCAACATAAGAGCAGAAAGAGAAAACGTCTCCTCAACTCTTATTGATAACATCAAATTAGCTGGACCAACAAAAATGCTGAGATCCAAAAGCGTACCAACTTTACATCATATATCCTTCGACAATTCCTGAAAGAGGACTTTACCCCATAAATACATAAACATATTCATTCCCAGTAAAACATTATGGAATGGCTGAAACCGTAAACTTCTTATCATTTTGTGTCATCTATTGTATCTGCTGTCTGTCCTCCTCGATTTTGCACACTCTCCAAACCATGAAAATCGACCACTTTTGTGCGATCGCAGAGGGGTCCCTTGCTTGGCCTGGTTTCGTTAGCAAGAGTGTTAAAAGGATACAGTTATATATGTAAGAATTATTGATTTATCAGACAAACTAAAAGTGGGTAAATACTTAAAAGATTTTACCTTTCCCCTTCTCTGAGGTCTGTTGTTGTTCCAACACAACAGCCCGCTGCAACCGGCTGCTCCCGTTCCAGATTCATACCCCCTACAGAAAAGTAAAACAACCAACATGAACAGAAAGCAACCATCATGAGCAAATGATAAGACCAAATCAAAATTTCCAGTTTTCGTTTTCGTTGTTTATGCCAATATCAATGGCCATCTAGAATTTTAGGATAGGAAAGAATAAGAATGTAACTAGCATAAGGGACATATGGTAATCCCACAAAATTGATAGTTCATACATAGTACGTACATGTTTCAACTTCCTACGATCATGTGTAAGAGTTTATGCACAGGATCACGATTTGAAAATATCTATATTACTAGGACTGCTCAAACACAATGATAGTCTGTTCAATAGACTCTTAGGTTTCATTTTGAAGAGACCGAGACAAGTTCCTTCACATGTTTGTATTGTTATAGGTAACAGGACAACCAAATTGGCTGGCTTTGTCTTGTCGTTTTACTCGTTGAAACTTAAGAGATTGCTCGAAGGTAGCAAAAGTAGCTATTTGATTATTAAAACTAGAGTCAGAGGGCATCAAAGCTCAAATGGAAAAGCCATAAATTCAAAAATTATTAGGTTGTTGAGACTCACATGTTATCTTTGGTGAAATTGCCTGCAAAGCTGCTGTTATGCAACAAGCTTGGAGAGATAGGGTAACGATCAATCCTCTTATCAACTTGATCCTTCTGGGGTGCCACTCCATCGTTAATTTTCAGAGCTTTGATTTCATGATTTAACTCATCTTCCCAGTGCTGCGACGGTAGATCCGCAGAACTCATCGATCCCAATTCATTCATGCCATCCTGTGGCAGGACTTGATTCCGTTCAGGTCTCAGACGGCTCATAGATCCGGGAGTGCTTTTCTCCATTGCCTGCAACCATGCCGTCTCCAATCTCTGCTCATGGATGATGGATTCAATTCTCTTGACAGGAACATCCGACTTGCTCTCTTCAGAAACACCTGTGTTGGCATTTCCGGCAAAGGACCTGGAAGGTTCCATTGGATGGTCTTCAGACACATTGAAGCTTCCCATTGAGACATGAATGCTTTTGTCCGTCTGCTTCGGACCCAAAGGATCTGGTAACAGGATTATTTTGACCTCCACATTGCTTCGTAAGACAATTTCAAATGAGTTGGTGATGCTGCTGAGGAAACCTTCGGCTCTGGTTTTGATATTTCTGTCCCCAAATGTGATGTGAGCAACGAAACCACCTGTGCATTGAAGTTGTGAGGCACCGGAGTGATGAAAAGAATAACATCTATCCAAGATTCATTCAACATAATCACCTACTAATGTGGAAAAGATAGTAGTTAAGGTTTTACCAATGGCAGGTTACTTAAAGAAATAATGCATAATACCATTCAAGTTTCCGGATTGAGAGGGTGTTTGGGTAAGTTCTATAAACTCTTCAAGACATATTATAAGATGTTTGAGAAGCTTATAATATGTTATAAAGTGTTTCGGTAATTTTTTTAAAAAAGAAGCTTATAAGCTCCCAAAATAAAATGTTATTATCTTACAAGCTCCATTTAAAAAAGTAAAACGTTTGTAACTTATTTTGAAACATAAAAAATCTACTTTAGTTTTAACCATTAATTACAAAATTGTCAATACCAATATCTTATAAACTCCAAAATATTATTTTACCCAAACACTTTAAGAACTTACTTTTTGAAATAAAATGCAGCATCCTGTAAACTCCAAAAACAACTTATGAAACATAGGAGTTTTTAAGATCTTTTAATAAGTTTTGCCAAACATCCTGAAATTAAGTTCTCTCGTTCAAATTGTAACTGAAATTGCAAGTGCAACAGGCTCCTGAGAAACCATGATAAGAAAAGAATTGACACATGCATAAATTCAACATGTGAAGAAACACACACACATACACATTGTAATATTGCTTGCCGCTAAAAAGTCAATATGTAATCAAGGAAACAGAAAAGAAAAGGGAAAACTAGACAATATTTTTTACCTTTAACTTCAGATATTGAAACAAGCCTTCCATGAGAATGGAGGAGTTGCCTCAGTGTCTTGGAATGGCACTTGGCAATGCATTGAAGCCAGATATTATCCAAAACCTTTGAGTTAATGCATCTCAATGCAGTTCTCCCACCTTTCCCATCATCCCGTGGGATGGTCAACCCTTCACCACCAATAAATTGGCTTTGATTTGGATTGGAATCAAAACCGGCAGCATTAGTCATTGAGGCTGAATTATCTTCGCTTGTGAAATTGTGGTGAGCTGATCTTGGAATAAATTTGGGAGAAACGGATTTTTCAGGTGCTGACTGATTATCACTTCTCAGCTTCTGGGCAGTGGCTTCTCTAAGCATAATAAAGTGGTCATCTTCAGTTGCTTTGGAGCTCTGCCGTCGGCCACTTCCTGAGTGAGTTCGATCTGGCGAAGGCACTGAACCTAACTGCAATAGGGTTGCTGTGAACCATGTCGAGCGCTCACTCGAAACTCTCAGATGCTTTTCTGCCTCAGACAGAAGCGTCAGTGCATGCTTCAGTCCGTCTAATTCTCTTTCGGACACTGAAATAAATTCAACAATTGTTAGGAGTTTTAGGACATAAAAATTGCAGTATTTAATTAAGAAATATCCACTGTGCTCCATTTATCTAGAAGCTTAACGGCATTCCTATGATGTAATTTTTATGTAACAATAGAAGTAACAAGGAAATCATACTATTCTCAAGAATTTTAACTGCATTCCTTTCTGCATATTTTCTAAAATACCAATAGATCATAACAAGCATGTAATTTTGTAGAGGCTAGGTTATGTGAAGTACAAGCATGCTGCAATGAACAGAACCAAAGCCATGAGCAGCTAAATAGTAGCAATCTGAGAGAAATGACATTTCCGTTTGTTTTTCCTTTTTCTCTCAGCAGGGGTCATAAGATGTTGCTCATGAACTATGACAGCATAAGACGGACTGAAAAAAAAAACAATTTATTTGAAATCCAAAGTAGCCCCTAAACTCCAGACAAGTAAAGCCGAAATGTAATCAATCCTTGCGACTGGTGAACTACTTTGGATATACATTGAAAACCTACACATCCTCCTGATGCTATTACTAAGATTCAATACTTTCCTCTTCCTTTCAGGCTTTTAGACCACTGAAACCAATAAGAAAATAAGAATATTCCTGTTTTGCTTGTTCAAGCTAAAACAAGAACCGCATCTCTCAATTGTTTGAACACTGCCCACATTAAAGTGACTATATCCTTGTATAGCTGAATGAGCTAGCCAGTAACACTGCACTTTCACAAACCTATAATTATATTTAAAAAACCTTTTGAGATGAACAGTCTTCTCTGTGCAATTCCAAATGTGAAGTAAGCCTCCTTATCTTAGTGGTGAAACTCAATAGTTGAGATTCAATAGACCCTGTGTTTTCTTTGTTTTCTTTTTGAGAAATAACCGAAATGAATGAGTCTTTTACTATAAAAAAATTCCCCTTTCCCTTTCTACAGATATAGATTTTACCGATCAGTAATAATAAAGCCATTAATTATAAAACACACAGTGGACCATAAAGAAAAAAAGAACAGAGTGACACTTACAGCTTCTCCCGCCAAAGAAAGAATCATGCTTGCCATCAACACTTGGGTAAGTTCCAGCAATAATATCTACAATAAGGGTCGCCATTTGAGACATGAGAACTATTGGATCGACCCCTGAATCCATTAATTCTCTGGCTCTTATCACAGTTTCTGTTGCATTTGATGACATGGCTAACTCCAATAGGTCCAGTAATTTCTCATCAGAAACAACCCCAATCTACGGAAAGAAAGCACAAGACAATTTGGCATGATTCAACCAACAAGATTCAAAACAACATGAATAATGTTTATTAGGATTGCGTAAGAACAGAAAATTACATGATAGTTGATATAAATGCAAGTCATTGGAAATAAGACAGCAAACAACATTAGCGAACAAGGTAGCTAAGTCATAGGACATAAGACAGTTAGGAAATAAACGATATAAAAGAAGAGACATTCAACTTTGACTCACAAGCTCATTCACCAAGGAGATAGTGATTCTTTTCCCAAACAAACTCAACTGGTCTAACATAGTTTCTGCATCTCGTAGAGAACCATCTGCATTTGAAGCAATCAGCTCTAATGCGTCCGGCTCGACATCTAAGTTCTCATCACCAGCAATCTTCCTTAGACGAGTAACAATTTCGCCATTGCTAATTTTGTTGAAAAGGTGCTTCTGACACCGGGACAATATAGTGCGTGGCATATTGTCAATATCAGTAGTTATAAGTATGAAAACAATATGTGGCAGCGGTTTCTCAAGAAGTCGAAGAAACGTCAGCCATGTCTTTGAAGGCAATAAGTGGCAATCATCAACAACAAAAACTCTGAATTGTGAAAGTGCTAGAGGAACCACTGAGAGGTTTTTCAAAAGATTTTTAATTTTGTCATTTCCCTTTTGATTGGAGCCATCAACTTCTCTTAGAAACCTGCTCTTGCCAGATACAAAATCAGCACATTCTCTGCAGACCCCACATGGCTTAGTCTCTTCAGTGGCAAGGCAATTCAAGGCAGCAGCAAAAATTCGTGCCGTTGAAGTCTTTCCAGTTCCACGGGGACCTTGGAAAAGATAAACAGGGGCAACTCTTCCTCTTGAAATTGCATTCACAAGAGATTGAACAACTATATTCTGGCCAATCAATTCCTCAAAAAACATTGGCCTATATTTATGGCTCAGGCTCCTGACATTTTCAGGAGAACATTCCTCTTGTAATTCCCCATTCAGAGCTACTAGTTCCAGCCCTTCTTGGCTCCTACAACTTGTCGACCACCTCCTTCCATCCAACCGGCTCAAAGCCTCCAAATCAAGCTCTCCAAAATTTGTGGAAAGCTCATCATCACTGTTACCACTACCTATGGATGATCCTCCTCGGCCATTGCCACTGCTGGTAAGAAGGGGGACAAGACTTTGACCTGCAGTCCTAGAACTCAATCTCCTCTTGTTAGAACCCAAGGATGATCGATGTTGTCTTCTTTGATGCAGAGTCTGGCTTCCACAAAAAATGCTGTTTCCTTTCCTCCTTAAAGTATCAGAAAGTGATGGAGAACAACAACTTCCATACCCTCCTCGGGACTTTGGTGTCGACCTTCTTGACCAATAGCAAGGAATTCCACACCCCTGTCTTCCAGGCAAATCTAACTGATCATCCACCTCGTCATCGGCATCATTAAATGATCCTGTGGTTGCATCCCAAGACTCAACTGTACTAGGATTCTTAACTCCGTATTTATTGTAAGAACTCGTGGACAATGCTGGTGTGCTATATGAAACAGAATCATCCTCTTTCCTATGACTCCTCAACAACTTTGTTGATGAATTAGCCCGGCCCTTATTCTTAATCCTGGCAAGCAGTGGAGAAAGTGCAGATGCCCTCCTTAAATCCTCAGAATTACAAAAATCTTCAGTATCATCAGACTGATCAACCAAACTTACCAAATCATCCCTTCCTAAACCTAAACCAGGTAAACTCTCAACAACATTTTTCGCACATTTACTCAATATTAACTGCTTTCGCAATTTTTCATTATGATGCCTCAGATTGGCACTAGAATAATTGCTCCTCTTTGACTTCTTCTTAATGGTGCGCCTAATAGATGGAGTAAAATCTGCATCTTTGCACTTAAAGATGGCTGAAGAATACCTCTCACTCAAATAAGTATCACTCTTTGAATCATTTCCACCACCATTCATTGCATCGCTCGAGCTATCCACATCCACACCCTCATCATGATTCGATAACGACCCTTCATCCTTACTGTGCTCAACATCATCTTCACCAATCTGCTTACTTCTTTCACTCTCAGATTTCTGACTCCTCCAATTATGCAAGAAAACCCGTCTATCTTTCTCTTTCGCCACACTCACATTGCCCTTATCTCTTGCAGCATTACCACTACTATAATTATTAGTATTACTTTGCAGTTGCAAAAAATGTTCAGAGGAAGAAACTGTCACATCACCATCAATCTGGCCATTCTTGTGGTGATGAACATAGTGGTGCTTTGTAAGGGATCTGGCAGAATTAAGCGGTGACCGCCATGATGAGGAGGTGCCGGGATCCCTTAACACTCTTGCAGCCTTGCGAATTTGTGTCAATTCTTTCTTCAAATGGAGGTTGCTTGGGTCAATATTCCCGCCGCCGCCGCCGCCGCCTGCCACCATTCCTCCTCCTCGACCACCACCATTTCCGCCGCCCCCCATTTCTATTGACATCATTTACTATTGCCACACACTCCACCACCACCAGAGCTGCAGCAACAAAAGAAAACAGGATTGGATACACTGCTTCACTCCCACATTCTTTCTGTATGGAAAGTTGAAAAATGAGACAATGTATTCAAGAAAAACAAATGGGCTGTCTGAAAGGCAATTAAACTGCAGATCTGACTGACTTTATTTCCCTTTTCTTGAAAAGAACTTATTTTTCTAAGCAACATTAATAAGGGGTGGGCTGAAATTTAAGAATGCACAGCTAAGAGCTTAAAAACTAGCTAGCAGTAGTGTCAGATCTGGAGGAAAAAGAAAATAGCGGTAGGGTTAAAAGAAATGAAGGGAAAACAAAAGGAAAGAATTACTGCTATAAGAACTGCAACGATGGAGGGTTTCCATTATTTTTTCGCTTGTTTTAATGGGAAAATAGATAATTCTTTTCACATTCGTTGAAATCGAAGAACTATAGGAAAAAGTTGTTTTTCCCTCCTTGAGGAGTGAAAGCCCCGCCTACGAAGGACAGCAAGATTTTGAGGCTCCAAAGATTCTCTTGTAATGAGTGGGGGCTTTTCTCTCTCTTTCTTTCTTTCTTTCTTAGTCTGAGATTTTACTTCTACATATGTTGTCTCAGTTTCCATATTCTCACAAGATTTTCATTGTTCCAACCATTTGAATTGTGCGTACTTTCGTTGATGGACTCATTTATTCAAGGGTTTTTATTCTTTTTCAAAAATTTTACCATTTCAATTTGAATCCTCCATTATTATCTTGTTATTTTTTTTCCATTTCCCCCCCTTTTTGCATTAAAGAAATAGTTAAGGTGAAATAAAAGGCATCAGTTGAGATATATATTTTTTAATTTTGCTGCACAAACACAAATACGATGTGTACAAAGATATATTTATAACATAACAAACGGGCATAAATTGCGCCCATTTTTAAATATTATGACACAACATAGGAAGGAAATAGATTAATGGTTAAAAGTGCACGTTAAAAAATTAATAATTGAAATCTAGGAAATTTTTAGTTAATCTTTTATTTGATTAATAAGTTTGTCAAAGGTGTTGATATTAATTGTTATTGAGGATCACTTAATAAGATATAATCATAGACAAAATAAAAGATGTTTAAAATTAATATTTTAATAGTAAAAAAATAATAAATATTTAACGGTAAATTATAATGATCTTAGGAGAGGTTATGATGGTAGTGAATAATTTTGTTTTCATAGAAGAAATTTGGTGTGAATGATAGTGGAAAGAATTATGGATGGGATTCTGTTCTTTTTCATGTGGAAACATGTGTGCGTACTTTGACTATCCTTTTTCCCAATCAAAGTCAAAACTTATCGCAGGGAGTCGGGGGCTGATTATAAGCATTAACAGCTTAAAATCTGATATCATCCGCATAAATAATTGTACAATGCTGCAATCACATTCGTTTCTTTCTATCTTGTTTTATATGGTTACTTTTTTCTACTTAAGTTCTATTGAGCATATGATGGGCTTGAGACATCCCTTAGAGAGAGCAAAAAAAATTGATGTCAATAATTTTAGTTGGCTAAAATCACAACTTTACAGTTTTAGTGAAATGATAGTTTTCTATCGTTTAAATAATCGAAAACTAGTTTGTTTGTTTTTTTCAAGTTAATGAAAATGGTAAGATATTGCAATATATAATTCACATTCAGTTTGTGGTCGAAGTTTAGATGTGATTTGAGAAATTCTATTTTTTGTGCCAAATATGAATTTTTATATGATTTAATTACTGGTTATTGATAGGTATTTGCTTTTATTTTTATTACTAATTAGTACTTTTATTAATAATATATTGATGTATTTAGTTGTTTTGCAGAGGAAAAAAAAAGGAAAACCCATCACTTGCACCATTACCACCGATACTAATTCTGAAATGGACCATGAAATTTGATCTTTTTCATAATGGACTTAATTAATTAAATGTATCATCAAAATTTGTTTTATATTAAATGTAAAACTCTATCTTAATTTTATTTTCAGCTTGATATCTTTTAATCTATAAATAATAAGAGGGCTTATTGCAATATCCAGAGATTCATTTTTCTTTCTTTTCTTTTCTTTTTTTTCCTCTTAGGGCGTTTAATTGGACATGAGGACATGGATGAACTAAGTCACCCATGGCATAAAACCTAAGAACAATTAAATCCAATTTAAAGCAGATAAATCAGGTACAAAATTTAAATCAAGTTTTTTAGTCATCATAATCGGGCTACCATAGATACATGATTTCCAATAATAATCCTCTTCTTTTTGGCAAGCAAAAAAATTAAAGACTATAATTATGATTTAGCTATGAGATTCTTGTTATAATTTATCATCAAATTGAACTAAGTTATTATTTTGCTATGTTATGAATTTTTTGACAGACCTTCTATAAAATCAAATATTCTGGTAATTAATTTTAATTTAAAAACCAAAAACACCCGTGAAATGTTTTTGTTATTTTTGAAAATTTGAATGACCATAGAATTTTCTAAACAATTATAATTTAGGAATTTTGATATTATTGCCTACTAAGGAAGCAAAAGTTCGCAATAAGGATCAAATTGAGGAAAAAGTGTAATTAATTCCAATATTGCTAACAAGTTGAAATGTTTATATTAGATGGAAAACCCTAATGTTAATTGTTGTGTTTGATCTTAAATCTTAGTAAGGATTATATTCTTTTCGTTATTTTCTGCTCAATTTTTGAATACTTCTTTTAAAACATTTTTACAACGAAATTCACAATCCAATCATAACATAAACAAAAGTATTTGATCCAAATTACATAATTTTGTGCTTTCTTGTTAAATTATTTCGTCTATTTTTCTTTACTAAAATTTAAATTTTTAACTATGGTCTAAATATCATCACACGGACTTCTCAAAATGCAAATCTCCGAAATTAAAAACATTGTTGTACTATTAATTTAAAACTATGTTTAAATTTTGGATTTTAGTGAATAAAAAATAAAAAATATTAAATTATTTATAATGTCACATAGAAATTACATTATTTGAAGTAAAATGAAAAAAATATATTTTTTCTCATTAAAATTAAAAATTCAGACATCATATAAAAAATAAAAGAAATATAAAGATCCACCGTCTTAGAATGAGACCCAAAACTAAAGCTAAAATGTTATCAATTATTACTATAAGCAACACATATACTGATTAAGTTTGTAATAAAGATAAATCATTCAATTAGAAGGTGAGTGAATATTCAAAGACATTATTAATTAATAAAACGCGCTTAAACTTTCAACTTTTCAACTAACTTTTGTGCTTCTAGAGAAACTACATCATGATTTATCTATTTAACTCAATTGTGTAGGTATGGATGAAATAATTTTACTCTAAACTAGATTTTATATTTGTTTTAAGTTTAAATCTTAAAAAGGTAGTGCTTTTTTTGCCTAACTATTTGCTTTGTTTCAATTTAGTCCAGACAAAATAATTAATTTAAATTGTAAATCAGTTTATATATAATATATGTTGTTAAAAGTGATATACGACAATGGGTTTCGAGTGAATTATATGTTAAGTAAATTTTTTTGTGATTACTGTAGAGTTTAAAGATGGACTCAATTTATATAATTGTTATTGTACTTGTCACATAATTGATTGAATCTAACAATTCAATCATTATTTTATTGAATAATAATAATTTTTTTCCTTTTTTAAATAAGGCTAATCTTGGTTGTTCTTTAGTGGATCAGTCGATATATTTACACCACAATTTTGTGAATTTTGTCCTTTTCTTTTTCCAAATATTGTTGTTAATTAGAAATAATTTTGGATAACTTCACAAAGTCTTATCTCCCATTTGATGAAATGCAAACTTCTCATTAAATTTTTTTTCCAATTTTTGAAAACATTTAGCAATTTATTTTTTCTTTTATTTTAACTTTTATTAAGATCACCTTCCAACCTTTTGGAAAAGGATAGGTTGGAGATTAATGCCTTGTCCATACATTGCATTACTATCAGTAGGCCATGTGATGGTGAGGCCTAATTCCTCTTTAGATCCCATCTCCCAAATACTTTATATCGGTATGTATGATTATTCCATTTCCATGATTGAGAAAATAATACAAAAGAAGCACCCATAATATCTCTAATTCTCATGATCACATGTTGATTAAATCCAAAAAATGATATATATATATATATAATAAATATATACATATAAATAGATAGAGAAAGGGTGAGAGAGAATAAAGATTAAGCAAATAATAATAAATAATGGTGAGTTTTAGGAGTGATTATTGACATGGAACATGCTATGCACAAAAAGCAAATTCACATGCAGCCTTTGAATGGATTCTAATTGATTATTGTTTGCAAAACGACATGCCTTATCATGCAACACAAGCGCGCGCGCACACACATATCATTTTCTATCAAAATTATGTGGATGATTAATTATCTCTAAACTAGCTGAAATTGTTGCAAATGGTGATTATGCATCTCCTATATATGAATCTACTAGCACCACTTATACATATCTAGGCATGGAAAATTATTCATTCAAGAGAAAATTAAGTGAATTGATTTATAATTTCATCATATTTTTTACCACTTTATTGATTTGTGTGTCCAATATATGCAAATATTAACATATAATTTTTATAGGGATGGTAATATTGAGTGTGGGTCAAACTTAAATTTATTAGAAGTTGATCGTTTGGATGAGATTTTAAAATTATAAATGGTTTTAGTACAAGTCTCAAGTTTTGATTTTGAATCTAAACCTAACCATTAAAATATTTTATTTATTATATATATATATATATATATGTACGTGTATATTAAACTTCTTCAAAATGAAAAAAAGGGGAAGTTTTAGATATAAAAAAGAAAAAATTGAAGGGCTTTTGGTATTTTTCCCCTCCATTTTTTCTGTTCTGTTTCTAAATCTGAAGAACTGAGCGTTTGATAACTTTTGTCTTGGCCAATAAATTCATTCAGAAGGGCCATCATATGTGCATTTAGATCCCTCCAACAAATGGGCCTCAAAGGTAGGCAAAATACATTTAAATGCGGCCCCGCTATAAAAAAATAAATAAATAAATCAATTATTAAGAAACAAAGGTAAAATACACATTTAAATAATCTATATCTATCCTATATATAAAAAGAAAAGATTTTTTACACATTTAAAATGACAATTATATCATAATATACCAAATAATGAACTATCAACATTCTTAATTTTTAATTATACTTAATATTGTAAGTCATTCAGTGTGTTTATTATTAAAATTCTACTATGTTATTATGGAATAATAAAATTAGCACCAATACTATGATAACATAAGTTTATGCATGGAGTGACAGTATGTCATAATAACTAGTATAAAAAAACAGTTTTTAAGTTACATATAACATAATTTAATTCAAAAATATTAATTATGAAATGGTAAGTCACCCATAAATTCCTTTCAGAAAAAGCCCAAACTTGCCAAAAGTCTTATTTAATTTGCATTTTCGCAGGTGTTGTTAGGGTACTTTCATTTTCTTTCTAAAGTTATATAATACTATAAATTACAGTCGTGCTCTCATTAAATTTTGTGAATATATGCAATTAAGTATATATAAACAAAAGGGCACGAGTGAGTAGGTCTGAAAATTAAAGAAAAAAATTGTGGACTTTTGCGGACAGGGACACAAATGAGTGTGACATTTATTTTTTTTCTTTGGTTGCACTTATTTGTACTGTGGCTAATGATATTTTGTTGGATTGAGATGGTTCACAAAGAATTCTTAGGATCACGACAGTGACCACGGAACACTATGCTTTTTAAGCATCCTTTCCAAATGTCTGAGTGGGGGTGTTGCCCACTCGCAACACTTAAGAGGTGACACCACTTTCCTAACTGTCTACGTCACATAGTTGTCCAAATCATGCCTATGCCATGGCATTAAGGGCCATTTAATTGGACATAATATGTCGCATTGATTTAGGGTTTCCTAATTTTGAGATTCCCCATCTTAAATTGATAGTTTTGTGTCACTTTCCTGTAAATGTAAATTTTAGTCTTGATTAATGTTAGATTGAAGTTAGGAGTTCTATAAATTTAATATATCCATCTATATATATATATATATTATTTTTTTAAATGGATCAAGTTGTTAGATTAGATTGAGTTGAACTAATGTCTTGTGAACTATTTATGTTAGGGATGCAAACGAGTTGAGCTGAATCGAGCTGGAAATAGTTCAAACTCGAGTCGAGTTGAATCAAGCTCAATTTTAATTTGAGCCGATCTTGAGCCGTCTATAACTAGGCTCATGAGCTGGCTCAAGAACTAGTATATAATTAAATATTATTTTTTATTTTATTAATAAATATAGATTATATTGCTATTTTTTTATTTCAAACTCGAACTTAAACTTGAACTTGCAGTTTTTTACAATTCATTTGCCTATTTGAGCCTTATCGACTCGAGTCAAGCTCGACTTAAAGTTTTAGGCTTGTCAAGCTCGAACTCAAGCCTAATATATACATTTTGAACTCGAACTTGAGCTTGAAAATTTTATCTACACTCAGCTCGACTAAGCTCAATAGCATTCATAATTTATGTTACTGGGTTGATTTAATCTAACTAGCCTAAGTTAAAAAAACATTAGAGCTAAGTCATGGAGTTTAGGTCAAGAAGTTGGATGGGCCAGGATGGATGAAATAATGGAAGCCAAAAAAAGAAGAAAAAAAAAAACACTAAAGAGCATCTTAATTCATGACAAATTAAAAAACTTATTCAAGAGAAAGAGATTTGAGAATTCTAAGAATTGAATTTCTATTGAAAATGAATATATATATATATATGCATACATATATGTTAGAATAGTGTCCCACAATCAATTAGAATCGGCATATAAATACTACTTCAATTGTGAGATAATCTTTGATTGAATGACATTTTATAAAATGGTCATCTTCATCTTATGCTTTTTATACTTCACTTGCATTTGGTTGAAACTTTTAAATCATACAAAACTACGGGACTTGGTTCCGCATATGATGGTGATCATGAAATAAATCTCTAAGGTCATGATTTTAAATATTCAAAGTTATAGAATCTTACAAGAAATGACATCTAAGAGTCGAATAGACTTGCATTAACGATGCATACTCCAAGGGTTAGATATTGCCTTGTTTCATGGGCAATTTATGTTAGACATTAATGCATATTAGTGGATGCTAGCTAGACAAGAAGTTCACTGAAGGCGTGCATGGAGAATTCACTAAATAGTCGTAGTGGCAAGTTGTTAGTAAGAGTGTAAATGAGCCAAACCGAGCTCAAATATAGCAAGTTGAAGCTCAACTCATTGAATAAACGAAAGCTCGGATGAGCCTTATCGAGTTTAATAAAATCATATAAAATAACTTATTATTTTATAAGTTCGATAAGACTTATCACAAGTTAGTAGGAGAGCTTGATTCATGTAAGTTCTGATGAACTTGAGCTCGTATAGGTTTAAATTAGTTTGAGCTCATTTAAGTTCAAAATAAAATCTATAATTATAAACTTTTCAAAAAAAAAAATTTACTTTCTTAAAATAACAAACAAAATATCATCATTATCACCATCATCATCTTTATGGACCTTATTATATATAACTATATATACAAAATATAAAAAAAAATTGTTTAGGCTTGCGAGTTTTTTAAGTCAAATATTACTGAGCTCAACTTGACTAATTAACTGACGAGCTTGAATTATTCATGAATCGTCTCGTATCATTTACACCCTTAGTCGGTAGTGAAGTATTCTCAAAACTTATGATAGTACATATAATTAGTCATTTGACTTGAGGATTTATAATAACCTTGTATTTAGGTGCTTATGCTTTAACTTTGCCCTAACCACATAGCTGGTCCTCCAAGGTTTAAATTGGACATGAGCTACTTAAATATGGAGGTTTGTGAGATCCAAGTTGGGATCCATTTTCTTGTTGTTGTGAAGAATGAGTGCATATCCTATGTATTCTATAATGATCGATTCTAAAAATTCTTTGTGCAAGGTAGTATGACAATTTGAAAAAAATATTTTCCAAAGTTCAGGTCATAAAGTGGAATCGAAAGTTGAATGTAGAGACATAGCTATTGAGGCTATTAGGGAGCCCACAAATATTTTACCCTAGGCTTCTTTTGAGAGATAGGAGATAGAAGGATCATATTTGTATGGTAGGCGTAAGTTATAATGGTTGATTAAGATATAATTCATTCATCCAATTAGTTGGGCTCCATGGGCTTATTTCTCGACATTGACCACGAAAATTGGGTACTTTTCAGTTAATAGAGATTAATTTACAGAATTATTAGTTTAAATGAGTTTAAATTACTTTAAATATTTTAATATTTAAAATATCACAAAGAGTTGTGAGCCCATGTCTAATGAATAGATGAATCTAATGGGAAAAGTCTAAGGAAACTCTTATTTGACAAGAGAAATTTTATAAGGAGTTAGAAAATTGTCTAAGTAGGCATTTTTGTCTAAGGAGAGAGATCGAATTGACTAATTATCAATTGATCATTTTGGTTTAATTAATTTAAGTGTTAAATTAATTAAAATAATTTAAGAAGTTAAATTAGGACAATTAAATTAAGGTGTTAATTTAATTGGTGCTATATGACATTTTAATTAATCAAGTAAACTTAAGGAGTGAAGTTAAGTTAATTAAATTAAAGAGTCAATTTAATTAAATAGGGCATTCAAGTTTTGGAGAAAAATCAAATGGAAGAGTCCATTTAAATTATGCAAGTTGGCATTTCAATTTATGGAATAAAATGTGAACCCAAATTCAAGCTAAATGAAGATTAAGCAAATGGGCACATGTGTGGAAGGCATGATGGAGGCCTCCAAAGGCTTCCATCCCCTCCTATAAATACACACATGGCCGGTCATAAGATTCAAAAAATCATGTTCTCAATTTTTTCCTCCAAAAGGTATTATAATTCATATGTTGAAAAACTACCCCATAAATTCCCTCCATTCTCTCCTCCTCCAAAAACCACCAACCTCTTTCATCTTCCTCCTCCTCTCTTCTCTAGCAAAAAGTGTGTGGAATGAGAGATCTTCCTAGGTGTGTGGACTCTTCATTAGAGGCTTTACGCTTGGGAAGCTCAAGATTGGTGATTGGAACATCAACGTGGCCATTTTTTTAAAATAGTTTGGGTGACAATTTGGAGTTGTTTTTCCTCCATTTTCGGCCACCTTAGAGGCTATTTTGGTGGGATTTCATATGCAAAAGCTATTGATCTTCATTTGGAGGTGTTGATTGAGAGATCTACTTGATTCCTTCTTGAAAGGTAATTTTCCAACCTTTAAATCTTAATTTAAGACATTAGATAGATCCCTGGGATAGGGATGACTAGTTAAATTTTGCCATATTTTGATTTTAATTTATAGATCCTAGTTTATCTCCTACTTTCAATATATAGTTCTATAGATATTTATTGAATTCCTCAAGATATGTTAATTGTATTTTTACATTTTTATTCTCTTTTAAGCTAAGCAGCCAAATTGTTCAGTGCTATCAATTAAGTCGACGACTAAGCAGCCCCTTGCTACCACAAATAGCTCATAGCCGTCCAAGTTCCTAGTCGATCCTGTAGTCGACAATTACATAGCCCCCTCGCTATTTCCACTCGACCATCCGCCTTTTGTTGACCCCGTACTTGGCAAGAGATGCGCCACCCTTTTTGAGGGGTAATTAACTCTAAGGGTCAAGCAGATAGACAACAGACAATATGAAGCAATCGACGACACAGTTGTGCAACGCCATTATACACAACAGGTAACCAAGTATTTATCACATTATCACAACAAAAGTTAAATGCTATGCATGT
>JACGDI010005710.1:505376-603529 GCA_014898725.1 Jacaranda copaia
GCACCAAGAATCAATTTCAAAGGAAAAAAATGGAAACAGAAATCAATTAAAGAGAGAATGGGAAAAAAAGGCCTAGTAGTATTATCTAAATGAAGAATCACATTTAAACTTCAACTACTTCAGAGAAAGTAACTAAGATTGTCTCAGCGCTCAAGCCAAAAATACAATCAAGAATTTCAGGACCGCAATTACATTTTAGCAAGATAACTCAACCTAATGATATTAGTGAAAAGAGTGAAAAACATCTTAATTAGACACTACATGAAAAGAGTGCCTAAATTTGCAACTGTAAAGATATAAAATACCAACAGATTAGCCACATTAAACCACCCTTGTTCAACTACATAAAGAAAGGAAAATAGTACCCATTGGCCTTTGCTACTTCCTTATTTTAAAAGATAAAAATATCAAGTGAAAATGCATTCAATTGCCAAAAAACTAATCAAGCTAAGGGCATACGTGAGGAACACAAACATGTTATTAGCTATTGGAATAAGTTCGATGCTTAGTTCATTTTTAAAAGGCAAAAATAGGACAAAAACACATGCTTTATATTTAACTCCACAAGGCATCAAAAGCTCATTAAAATTTTTACTGACTCCCCTACTAAATAAAATTTTGAACTCAGAGTGCCAAATTCAAAATTTCAACAACTCTGTTAATTTTCTGAGTATTGAGCATCAAAAGCCACAAAAAACATGTATATTTCCAACAAAAAGACCACTCCAACAAAACATTAAAATGAGCAAAACAACTTCCCAAGCAAAGAAGAAGCTGCACATTTTAATCCAAGTTAGTTCACCATTCAATCCCATTAATTGCAACATCAAAATTCACCCAACTTCATGAAGCTAAGTAGCCTATTGATGAGCAGCAAATGCAAACAAAATGTGCAACAACCGTGAATTTCCATTCTCAAAATTCTAACAAAATTAAATTGCTAACTCTAGAAAAAGGCTAAGAACAACCAACATAAACTAAAGCAACACCATATTTCATGATTCTAATACAAAATACTATCAAATTTGACCTACCACTTCAAGCAAAACCAATCAATCATTCATCAACCACTTGGACATATTCAAAACCATACTTGAGATGAAAATCAACAAATATAATAAACTATTCATAAACCACTTGAGAGATTCTAACAAAATTTGAGACTAAATTATAAAACCAGACCAGATAATTCTGAGACATCCCTCTTTCCTCAAACTATCATGTATAGATGCAAACTAAATAAACTTCTAACCGTGGAAAACAACATATTTCAATTTTGTAAATTCTGCCATTACATCCATAAGGCAAAGGCAAATAACACATCTAGTAATTTCAAAACTAGGATCAATGACAAGAGGAGTTCCCTCTACCTTTGTTCCTTCTAAATCTACATCTACTATGAGTTTCCACTTGATGAGCCCATATATCCTCAAATTCAACCCTTAGGATGTTTTGGGCATCCTAAGCATCATTGAAAATATCATCAGAAGTCATGTTTGGGGTTCAAAAGCCAAATCTTCATCATAAATATATGGATTGCATAAGGCAAGGTAGTAATTAATATGAAGGAGAATTTGGACATGCTTCATAGAAGAAAAAGGACAGAGTAAAAGAATTGGATTGCAATACTCAAGAGAGTCATCATAAACTTCTAAAGAAGCTCTGTAATGAGTTTGTGGAACCTTGAGCAAAGAATTATTCGAGAAGTTCGGAAAAGTTGGAAACAAAGAAAAAATATATATAAGTCCAGAGAAATAACAAATAGAGAAAACCTTAAAAAAGCCCTGGGTTTTACTGTAGTGTGTGTGTATGTCTATGTGTGCAAGAAAGATTAGAGAATACCAAGGAAAAGCACTTGATTTCACTACTTCGATTTATCAATGAGAAGAGCTAGGGCTTTGTGACTACTTTCTTTTTTCTGATTCGTATGTAATTGAACCTGATTCAGTTGTTCTGGGAGAGAGTTTCAAGAAGGGAGGGAGAAAGAGAAAAGATCAAAGTAATTTGATTTGAGAAAAGAGGAGAAGATTTTCGATAGTGTTTTTGAAAAATAAGAAAATTGCCAAACTTTTGAAGGAGGGAAAAGTGCCACAAACTCTAAGTGAAAAATATGATTTTTTAACAACTAGGCGCTATTAAGATATTTAAACTATGTTTGCTTCATTTTTTATTTTTTATATTAATAAATTTTGAATGCCTAATGCAAATGAGATACTTTTGAAAAGGTGTCATGTAAAAGTATAAGTATTAAATACAAATGAGATATTTTTTTATAAAAGTGTCTCAATAAAATATATTAATAGGGCATTTTTAGAAAAGTGTCATAATAAAAGATATGTATAATTAAAATATTGAGACACTTTTATACTAAGTGTCTCAATAGAGATGTTTTTGGGACATCATTTTAAAAGTGTCACTTAAAATGTGTCTCAATAGGCCTTTTTTCTAGTAGTGATTCTTGGTGTTTATGATAGTGTGACAATATGGTCTGCCTTCATTTGGTATGATATTGTTAATAGCAATGATTTTTACATATCCCCTTCCCACACGGTTACCTTAATTATTTGGCACCCTTTTCCTACTTCCTATCCCTGGTGTCTTTTACTCAATATTGTGGTTGCATAAGTGTGCTATGAGATGGTTAGTGTAATAGGCTTGGCTTTGATTGATGTTTTATTTTTACAACTGGTAACTGCCTTGCTTTTATTTTGCTGTTTGAATGCTTCTGTCGTCATAGCCTCTGTGTTCTGTATGCACAGAAGATTCTGTTGTTACTAAAGTGATATATTAGTTTGCGTATAGGCTTGATTTTTCATTTCATTTGCGTACAGAGAATGAAGTTATTGAGCATTACCATGACTGAGTATGTTTATTTCGCTGACGTTGGTGCACCTCATTTGGACTTTTCACTGCGTGTTACTATTTGCCTTCTAAAGCTATTCCCTATATGAATTTGCTTGTGGATTCCATTATTGACAGTGCACTTTACTTTTTTTAGCATTTAGTTCATCAAACATGTCTCCACCTCTTCTATTTCTTTATTAGTCTATTGTATTGTGAATATATGTGAGAAGTCTTATCATGACACTATTCCAACTAACACCCCTGAACATTATTAGTCACTATGTTGTTTATCTATAAATTGAGTCCCCTCTTTACCATTCTTCACACAGCCACACTCTACCATCCCCTGACGTAAGAAGAAACTATTATGTAAACTATCCTATTCATTCTACACTGTAAAACTGCCTCTGCCTATTTACACAACTAGCATTCTCATGAACTAGCAGCCTTATTTCACAGTGAATCTTAGCACTACAATAGGTATTTTGTTTGCACTATGATATTCACCTCACCACTACCTCACTAGGAAGACAAATGCACTCATTTTCTACCCACATTGAACATTAGCACATTGGCAGGTTTGTCTTCCTCTTCTGGGACAACTTTAGTAAGTCCCAAAATATTTCCAAGTCTGTGTCAACACCTCACACATTGAAAGCCCAAGCCCAAACTTGTTTTAGTTCATCTGTAAGTGGTACTTATGTTTCATTGCATTCAACAGATTATTGACTTCTTATTTGTATATATGTTGAATATATGCCATACATTGACTTATTGTGTGTTGTTACTAATTTGGAGATTATGGTTGGCTATTTATGTTTTGTTTTTGGTTTGGTTGGGTTCATATTATGTTCTATTGTGGCTGTTTGGTATGACATGCTCTTTAGTAACCTTTTTGGACCATTTATATTCAACAGCATCATGCTTGGGGTTTCTCCATGACAAAAATTGAGAAGTAAGTCATTCCCCCATGGTGACTAATAATTAATGCATTTTGGGATGGATTGTTTGGATTTGCAACTATTTTCTATTGCAATGCTTAGCATAAGATGGTTAACAACCATTGTGCATATAGTTTATGTCCATTTTTTTTCTGGGCATAATGGTTTCTGTTGTGTCTATTTTCTTCATATCCAGTTTTTGGTCTCCCCGATTCTTGTTTTGGTTTTGTTTCCAACCCATATATGTCTTGAGTCATACACTTCCCTTTCACTTGAGTCAATCCAGTTGCCTTTTTTTTATAAGTTTGTAGAGGAAACCTTAATTGCTATTAGTTACTTTTCAAGTTTTGAAGTAAAAAATAGTGCATTTTTTCCTGGCATGACTTAATTACTCTAGTTGAGTGTTACTGACTAGGACAGTACGCTAAAAATTGGGTCTTAGTTCTTTCTTGCCAAGTTATGTGAATTTCATCAGTTGTTCCCCTTAAGCCATGTCTCCCTCCTACTTCCTTCTGTTTCCCCACTTTAGGTGTTTTAATTTCCCTTGTCATATTATGGCATTTGGCAGTTTATGAGCTTCATCAATTTTTTTTTTGTTTTGCTTGATTTTATTTATTTATTTGTTTTTGTTTTTCTTTCTTTGTCCCCTGTCAATGGTTTTGAATACTAGAGTCCTTTTCCTAGTCAAAATTAGACTTTGTTTTAGATGGGAGTGTCATCTTGTAAATAAAAAAAGAGATGTGGCTTTCATGTAGATCACATCATTTGTTGTTGGTGTGGCCCCAAAAGGGTTTATCTCACATTTTTTCATTTACCTTTCCCACCTATGTATTCTGGAGGCCTTGCTGAATTTGACCAAATATTTAGGGCATTGGTGAACCGCCACTTGTAATCTTTGCCAGTCATTATTTTGTTTGAGGCCAACTACAAATGTTACTGAAAATTTGTATTATTGAATCTTGGTATTTAGTTTGCTTTAAGGTGCGTGACCAATGACAGAAACCATGGTCCTTAAATTATTTTTGTTGATTTTTAGAGTTTTTTTTGTATATGTGTGTATGAATATTATATTCAATTTAACGACATTCATTTCCGTATAATAATATTGTGAGCATGACATGTGGAAGTGAGTTTTTGTTTTCATTTTATGTAATTAATTGCATTTGTGAAATTTACATTGCAAGTAAGCATGTAATGAATTTCTTGTGGTACCTAACATTTCACTTAAACTTTTACCCAGAATTTGCAAGTAGATGATAGAAGTTATTGAATATTTTGGTAGCACCACTTTCAAATAAATACTTGCATATACAGATTCCCTAAATGATGTATTGTTTTACCCTAACAAACTCAATTCACAAGCTATTGCTTCTAACAAATCCAACTTACAAATATATACCTAGAAATGTATATGTTATCAATTAAATATATATGTAATTGTGACAAATTGACTTTTGTGGATAATTATGTTAAAAAATAAAAAGAAAAACAATGCGCATACATATATGTGTGTGTGTGGAATATATTTTATTTATATTAAAATAAATGTGTATACGTGTACAACTTATATAATATTTATATCTATGTAAAATAAAATATATGGATGATAAAAAAAAATATTACACATGAATAATAAAAAAAATATGATGCAAAAGTACTTGTGTACTTACTAATTATGACACAAATCACATTGAAAATATCATATATACTACAAAATAAGTAATATAAAGTACTGTAAATATATATATATGAAATTTAATATTATATAAAAAAACTAAATTATACTACAAAAACTTTAAAATGTTATGTAAAAATATGGATTTTTCAAAAAAAGAAACTATACTAGAAAGTATGTTAAAAAAAAAATCCTACTCTAAAAAAGTCTCACTACACATGTATATGTGAATATATAAGTAATAACACAATTAGACTATTTAGGTCTTCAACTTAAATGAATTTGTGCATATAAGTGTACTATGGAAAGTGGTGATTATTGATATAATATAATAGGTTATACAATGTAAATAATATGCATTAAAAAAATTAAGGCCATAATAAATAAAGGAATATAAATACATAAAATAATAACACAATGTCTACACCCCACAGTTAGAATAAATATAATGACTAAAGTAATCGCAATTTTAGTAGACCCCATATACTAAAATTAATATGATATACATAAATATAATATACAAAGTTATTTACAAATAATTATACTCATATGTATTTATATATATTAAATAAAATAATATATATAGTATCTACATATAACTAATGTACAATCAATAATATGAAAACATATATATTAAAAATATAAATTAAAAAAATTAATAAATATATATAATACCGGATGGAAGTAATAACACAATATAAATGAAATATATAAAATTAAAAAAAAGTAAAAAAAAAAAAGGTTTTAATGAAAAAGCCAAAATCAAATGAATAAAAAAGTGTATAGTAGAGAACAATATTTTCATTTATCATATGTAATAAATAAAATATTTTTATTTAAATCATATATATTTATAGATAACTTTATATATATTTATTATGTCTTAGCATAGAAATATATTTATTCATAAGTGTGAGGTTTTACGGTAGATATAACTTGTTAGATACCTCAATAGAATGAATAACGCTCAACACTTTCATTAATTGATTCTCGTGTTTCATTATAAATCTTACTATAATGAGGTGAATGAAAATTTATTGAATTTAATTAGTTATGGTGTATTGAGCATATACGTTTTCACCTCGGTCTTTCACAATGAAACATAGATGACAAGGGTATTATTGCATGAGAAATATTTTATTGGGCTTTAATGATCAAAATTATTATGGATGTAGTAATAATTTTATAGCTGATCCTAATACTAGAATGAACTATTATGCATTTGTCTTGTTTTGTGTAGTGGCTTTTTTATCTTTCTTATATTAACTCTCTAAATCTGTACTTCCTGCATTATTTCACCTAATCATTTATTATACAGATCCTTATGGTCATACCCCATCATATAAAGAAGAAAGATCATACAATGCCTAATTGGGAGGTAATAGTAGGTCGTGATACATACGTTGGCTATTTGATAATGAAAAATTATTAATTGAATTTGCCTATGATGAATACCAAGCTGGTCAACTGCTTTCCACTGTATTCTCAGTGTGCATGTGGAATAAGATTTGCCACAAGATAAATGTGGAGCTCCAACTTGCGATACATACATTGTGAAGCAGCTGAAGCAAAAATGGAATAGACTACATGCGTCGTGACGAATGTTTCATTCACTAATAATGAATGGTACAGGTTACAATTGAGACTACGACCAAAACATGATCATAGCTAGCGAGGATTGCATCACCTACTGACTCTCGGTGTATTTATCGTCTTACTTTTTGACAACTTTATCAGTTACTCATTTAATGTTGCTCTATTTTGTTCTATAGGAGCTCCTAGATCATGCCTCATTGATGGATCATGGGTTACCCTACTATGATTATTATACTGAAATGTTCTCGAAGAATGTTATATCAGGTTCTAATGCCAAGTCCTCTGCTCAGCCACATCTAGCCACTAATAGTAACCCAAGTGAGAGTGACAATGTGAGTCAAGGCAGTACTGGTGGGTCAAAATGCTCAGCTTCATCACATGACGACTTCGACAACACTGTTGGTACCTAGGGGAAGGGCTCATCACGTGGCGAATGGGTAAAGAAGTAAAGTTTTATGCTTGGGATAGACAGGATCAATTGGATGAGGTCCTACAGAAATGGGATGGCATGATGGATGCCAAGTCCGAGAGGATTGGACCTAAAGTCCATAACTCAATTGTCGAGTGTGTTGATACACTGAAGCACATTGAAGGCCTACCTAACTATTTATTTGTAAGGGCTATTAACACTCTTCAAAGTGCCAAGATGCACAATTTTTTTCTCCACCTCAATGATAGAAAGAGGTGCATTTGGGCCGAATGCCTAGGTAATTAGCACGACCTCCACTTTCCTTTGTCCATGTTCGATGCTACCTCATTTAATACTTTCGCTTCTTGTTTCTGGGATCTGTGGATTGTTTGTTCACTTTATATTATGTATTTGTATGTTCGGACTTATTTCTTATTGACGTAGGAACTCATAATTCCTTATTATAAGGATGTTTTATTATGTATGCCTGTTCTATGTAGTGATATTTTACGTTGCATGTGATGACTGGTTTCTCTAAAGAGATGGATAATTGATCTAGCTCACTGCCAACACATGAAAATGAGTTAGAGTTCAATCACGGATCACCATGCACACTTGGCAATGATGTATACGATGGTGCTAACAATGTATTATTCATCGCAGATGTCTTATTGTCCAACCTGTATATTAACAAAATGCCATGTAATACATATGTGCTTCATGGAGAGGATTGGGTTGGTGAGATAATGGGTGTCCATCCTAATTGATTCCACGATAGCTTGCGCATGACGAAGCCCACCTTTATGAGATTCATCCATGAATTAACCAGTTATGGGCTCTTACCTCTAACACAACAGTATCGGGTATCACCAACTAAAGAGCTTGCAATGTTCATGCAAACAGTTAGCTGTTATCAGAGACAGAGGACAACTATAGAATGTTTCCAACATTCCTTAGAGACAATCAACCACAATGTACATCGTGTGATTAGGGCTCTAAATATGTTAGCGCCTGAACACATAACTCTCCCAAATTTTAATGAAGTGCCCAATCAAATTTAATACAATCCAGACTTTTTCCCGTTTTTTTAGGTATGGAGTATTTAAAGGATCAGCTTTAACTATGCAATCTATTTAATAATATTTTATACTTGAACTGTTCAAATTTGATCCATAGGGTGCAGTAGGGGCAATCGACAGCACATCAGTGTGTACCTGGGTACTTGCTCACAGATAGAAGCATATCATTCCTAAAAAGGGAATGTCTCTCAAAATGCCCTTGCCATAGCCGATTTTGACCAAATATTTACATATGTGTATGCGAGTTGGGAGAGGAGTGTCAATGATGCACGTGTCTTGCTGAACACAATCCAAAGTAACCCTGCCTTTTCTTTTCCCTCTCCAAATATCATGGTTCGATTATAATAACTATACAAATTTATAAGTTTGGGCCGTTCAAATTTTTTATTCAACTACTGCCCAAACTACACTAAAATATTTTAAAGTTCTCATTTAACGAAGTATTACCTCATTGATGCTGGCTTTCTGAACTATATGTGTTTCTTATCTCCATATAGACAGTCTTGATGCCACATCCAACAATTCAATGGTACCCCCATATATAGTGGGCCAAGGGAGCTATTCAACCATCGCCATGCTCGACTTAGGAACACCATAAAGTGTACCTTTGGAATTCTTAAGAAGAGTTTCCCAATTTTAGCTTGGGGTATGCCAAGCTGCATGGTCGCTCGACAGACAAATATTGCATTGCATGTTGTGCATTGCATAATTTCATTAGTACGATTAGTTATGATGGCAGTATATTCACAACACTAGACCCTGAACTTAACCCCGACTTTGAGATCTTCTACTACCAAGGTCACCCAAGCCAGCAAGAGATATAGGCACAATTTGAGTTCTTGAATGGTCTAGCACAATGGCTAAAGGCCAAGAGGGATCTATGAGTTTTTATTGAATTTTTAATACCCAATGATCATGTTGTATTATATGTTGTTGCACGTGTCCTATTTTACAACTTGATTTCATTGGTGCTTTATTTTGTAATGAACATTGTTGTTGTCACGTTATAGTAGGGTATGTTTGAATATTTATGTGGGTCATTGCATGTGAAATGTCTAGTTTATCTGGCTTTTTGTTCTCGCACTGTAACGTGGTTATAAATAATGTTCATTATTTATGTAATGAGATGTTTGGTATGTTTTTCATGAAGGATAAGTAGATACGATCCCCTGATGTGCACATGTGGTACCGACCCTATGTAAGTCTTTATGGCAAAAACTAAGAAGAGCTATGGACATTACTTTTTTAGATGCCCAACTAGAATTAAGCATAAACGCAGCTTTATATGGGTAGATGATTGAGGTGGCAAGCCTTCATGTATGTATACACAACGTTACCCATTTGGTGCTGCAACATCGCATGTTACTTTTACCACCTCTACATCCATAGGTGGTTCGTCTGGTGTTGCCTCGACTAGTGTCCTACCTTGTGAAGAGCATAGCTTTGTGCAGACTAATCGATCCACATTACCTCATGCATGTTTTACTGCGACTACGTTGCTTGTGCCCTTATGTTGTTGTTGTATATGTATCTTGTTAACTATTTTGGTGATCCTATTTGTAGTCTTAATTAAGATAATAGTTGTATGAGTAGAGTCCAAGTTGAAACTGCCAGGTTCATGTACTAACTTAGGGCGTATTATTGGCTCATCATACAATTTTATAGCATAATTAAATATATTATATGTCTTACTTTTTAATACTTATTATTTTATGAAATTATTCTGCAACCCTATGCAGGTATGAGTTCGAGTGCTTCTATTAACAGTTCAAGCAGCGACGATGCAAATATATTGGGCCTTGATGTCAAGGAGTGCTTCATGCACATGCTCCTCAACACTAACATAATTGATAGCCTGAAAAATGAAGACTACGTACAGATTTGCATGCCTGACATAGCTACAAACTTGGCTGCCACTTTCAGCGTCCATACATGGACAAATTTTTAAGGGAGAAATTTAATGAGCTCAAGGAGTGAAAAGACACTATGAAGGCATTTGTTAAGAATCTGAACGTCTTCTACAAGCCATCAATAGGTGATATTTTCATGCCTACATGCAAGCGACTTGAGCTCCAAGCGATCGATATAGTATACATTACCATCTTATAATCATGAGGTTATATGATTCTATGTGTTCCATAAATAATTTTGTTCTTTCATTGATATGTAGAGATACAAACTTGCTGAATGATACTGGCTGTACATAGAGACTAGGTACGACCTCCTAACTGAGATATTTGCGTCACATGAAACACCATGCTATCATGTGCATCACCATTATCGGCTTAATAGATGCGACAATCTATTGTTAGGCATGCAGGAACATCGTGTCAATGTATCAGGTTCGGGCGCATTGCGTAGTTCTTTATGCTTGCAGGGATCATCTAAGCTCGACATCCTATGTTCTTGCTCCATTAGACTTATAGTGGATATGCCTGTTAGCTCAGATGGCGGCCTTGATAGGGGTTCATGAGTGGGCTCTATCACATCTTGGTCAGGTATTATGCATCAACTTGGCACGAGACTATCGAGTCGACATGGCTTATCTCGCATGAGCTAAGTTAGTACGGGTTGCACATCGGATCAGCCTCCTACATCATCTTGATTGCAACTATTCCTACTTGTATTAATATTATGTACCTTTATGACTTTATGTACTCCGCAATCAAACTTTATTATTGATACTTTGTATTGTACGTCATGAATGAACCTATCATGTATGCATACATTAGTTTTATTTGATGGCATTCTTGATTTGGATCATGATATTAACATTACAACTATAAACTATGCTAGAATCATCTAATGGGACACGACTAACTCATAATATGCCTGCATATGGGATATCTCATGATCCCTACTGGAGGCCTCAGGAGGAGGGTGTCCAATCACTTACTTGATGAATGCTATACCTTCCCGTGACATCTCTAATAGGGAGATGCTTATAGATGAGTGCTCCCATATTGCACACTGTCTATCCTGGACATTTAGGAGGGAAAGGACAGTTAATGAGGTTAAGATGAAGATTTAATAGTTGTGTGGCCGCTACTATGCGTTTGCAGAGTACACTATACCTAGGGTACAATACAACGCTGACACCATAATGGTGTATGTTGATGCATAGTAATAGGCACATGTTGGGAATGTAAGTTAAATTTACCATTTTTTCATTTTATGTAATGTACCTTACATATATACATAGATAACGGTTCTCATTGAAAATTGTAATGTACCTCATGTAAGAGACTATTAGGCAGAACTATTTTCGTGTATTTGGAAAGCCCTTATACCTCCTACTATGGTAAATATTTATCGAAAGTCGTGCAACCAATCTGTCTGATGGTGGAATAGCAAGAGATGCATCAACACCTGCCATTGACACTTAGGACCCTTGTTAAGCTCAATAATTTCACGCATACATGAAGGCTCCATCTTAGTTGATCTCCCCCAACCCCTATCATGATATTTCATTTATGTGTTATAGATCATTTGCACACATAAGTAGTAATGTTAGAAACTCCCATTTTTAAATTCAACCTATTACGACGAGAATGTATAGTACGATAAATACTTTCTTATGACTTTGTGTTTAATACTGTTTAGACATTATCGTTCTTTGTAAGTGCAGATGTACTTTTTTTATCTATCTGTTCATTTTATGTTATACTTTATAATTTACTAATTCAATTGCAATTGTTCATATTCATGTATCGTAATTATTAATTTCCTCCATCCCATATTCAAGCACATTTCAGTTTTGATTACAATTTTTTTTTTCATTGCATTTGCGTCACGTTTCTTTGTCCAAGTACCTATAAATACAACTTCCTTTTCAATCTAACACACTCATATATACCATGTAAAGTGTAATAACAATAACAATATTAAGAAAATCACAATAATAATATTAATAATAGTAATAATATTAACAATAATAAAATATCACAATAATAATATTAATACTAACAATAGTAGCAGTAGTAGTAATAATTGTTAAAATAATAACAATGCATATAAAATATTATAATAATGAGAACAACAACACAAGTAGTACTCATAATAATAATAATAATAATAATAATAATAATAATAATAAAATAGTACTACTACTACTAATAATAATAATAACAATAATAATATTAATACTAATATTAGTAATAATAATTATAATTAAACAAAATTTCAACTAACAAATAAATCTATAAAATATTATAATACAACTCGCTTAGTCATTACATCAATTATTACAAATTTACAATATAATCATATCTCTTTACTACCTATACATATGTATATATATAATATTTTTTATTATTATCCTTACAGTTAAAAAAAAATATAATATCAAATTTCACCCTCAAACACCAATAGAAAAACAATGATTTGACATTTACAGTAAAAATTGTCTCCTAAAAAATATAACCAAACACATCAAAATTCCCCAAACCCTATTGTTTACTATTTTTAAAAGCATAATGAAACAACAATCACATTCCCCAATCTTCTTTTCATATTTTTTTATAATTTTTTCATTATTCATTATCTTAAAATCCAAAATAAATGCATAATAAAATCAAATATTATATCCAAACATTACCTAAGTTTTTAGATTTAGTTTCGCATAGCCTTTATGCCTTAGTGTAATCGAACCCATCTTCGTCAGAGGTCCCATGATTTGTTTTAATCATAATTATGTCTCAGCCTTTTGACTTGACTTTGGGCTTTTTATACATATCTGATGAGACAGGTTTGATAATGGACTGTGAATGAGCTCCTCCTTTATATCTGCCAATTGGGCTTTAAATGGCAATTTTATTTGTGTGCTTGAAGTATTATATTATGTGGATTGGGACATGACCTTATCCTTACATCATATTAGGGCTGTCAATGAAGCGAATTTTAATTCGAATTTGATTCAATTATTTAAAATCTTTAACCAATAAAAGCTTTAATAGATGTGATCCGATTAAAAAAATTTAAAATCTAAAATAAATGGAACGAATATAGATATCGCTCAATCCGATTCATTAATAATTCAAATCCGAATATATTTAATATTATACATATATAGTATTATACATATATATACACATAGTTCTTTAGTAATGCCAAAGTATATATTTGGATGAAAGAAGTAATGAACTCTTGTGCAATATATGAAACATGAGTTTTTCATATAAATCGTTAGATTTTGAGCTTATTTACATCATAATTATATCACTTATTTTTTAATTTTTATAATAAAAAATTGTGTGGGAAGAATAATGAGTAAGAAACGAGTGCCATAATATAGCAAGAATGTAATACAAATCTCGATTTAATTAGAATGAGTTTTTTTTTTTATAGAACTTTGAGTTTATAATTAATTAATTAAGAATCATATATAACTATATATTTATAATATTAAATAAGTACTATTATCAACAATTAAATCTAAAATATAATGATCTGGTAAATGAATGCGATTGAGTTAAATTCTATTGCTGCTTTTAAGTTATCAATAGACTTGAAAATTTATTTATTAATTTATTGTGTTTTTTTTTAAAGATGAATATTTTGAATTTGGATTCTACTAAGTTTTTAGAAAAATAATAAATATATGATGATTTTTGAAATATTCGAATTTGAGTTTTTTGGGATATCCAACGAATATTCGACTTTTATTTGGATTCAGATATAATTATACCAACTACAAATTTGATGGATTTTAGATCGAATTTGGATCTAGCATATTACTTTCGAATTCGAACTTGGATCCAGCATGATCTAATTTGAATATGCCCCATTAACAGCCCTACATCATATGATAATTATTATATAGATATTTTAGAATGCATCATAATTTTGATGTTATTATCTAATACTATATACATAGATACATACATATATATACCTATACACATATATAAATTTATACAAGCAATTGGTAATATATTTACAAAGAAATCAATGCCAATGAAAAGAAAGTCCTTTATGTTGGCAATTATATCCAGCATCCATGATGCAAATTGTGGACATGGTGTTGTAAAAGAAAAAAAAAGTGTGATAAAAAAAAAAGAAAAAAGAAGATTGAGAGAAAATAAATATAGATACAACAATATTTCCTCAATTAGTTTTAGGAATTTTTATTTTATTTTTTCAAATTTTTGTGCCCATACATTATGATTTACGCCATTAACTATAAATTGCGAAATCATAAAAAAATAATTTATTCACTAATGTTTATTATTACTTTTCAATCTATCAAACAAAAACCCATTTATTTTCATTCAAACATCAATATTTTTGTTACTATTTGGTACTTAAAAACTTCTACAATCATATCAATTAAATTTAAAATTTAGCATAAAATAATTATTTTAATTAATATATTTATATTTACACATATTTTAAAAATACACACCTTTTAAAATATATAAAAATATAAACCACCTAAATTCTCATATCTATACCTACCGTATTCATTATTTTCAAACAAAATATCAAAATACAATTTTATTTTTATTTTTGAAATTGTAACTATTATTTAATTTTTTAAAAAATTAAAAACTAAAACTAAAACTAAAAAAAATATATATATAAATCAGTTCAGATAAGGTCTAAGAAGGACTCCGAAAAACGAGCTTTCTAATAGTTTTTATTTTTCTACCAAAGTACGACAGTTAAAGTTCGTTAACTAACGAACGTTTAACAAATGATGTTCTTTTCTTGAGCACATCATCAGAGTCTCATGTCCCAGTCCTGCCTTAGCAGCATAGCTGTTAAAGTAACCAACATTGACCACCTCAAACAATTCCATGTGCAACTCATTCACCATGCCCTCCACCACCATAACTTCTGGGTGACGCGTCTCATCGCCTTCTGCACGCGCTTCCACGCGCCGCCACCCTACGCCTGCCGCATTTTCGTCTCTGCCCGCCAACCCAGGGATCTGGTTTTCACCAACATGATTAGGTATTACTCCAAATGGGGCGAAACTCATGAGATATTCACTCTCTTTCAGGAAATGCAAAGGTGCAGTTTAAAGCCTGATTTTTGTGTGTTCCCAATATTGATTAAAGCCGCGGGAAAGAGCGGCGTTTTGTTCCACTCACAGTTGATTAAGTTGGGATGTAATTGCGGGAAGTATATACGTAACGCTTTGATAAACTCCTACGGGAAGTACGGACCCATTGAGGCGGCGCGCCGGGTGTTTGATGAAATGAGTGATAGAAGTGTCGCGGATTGGAATGCCATTATTTTGGGGTATTGGAATTGGGAGAGTGAAGCTGAGGCTAAAAGGTTGTTCAATTTGATGCCAGATAAGAATGTGATCGCTTGGACGACCATGGTCACTGGCTACTCAAAGATGAAAGATTTGGAGAGTGCTAGGAGCTACTTTGATCAAATGCCAGAGAAAACCGTGGTTTCTTGGAATGCCATGCTTTCAGGCTATGCACAAAATGGGTTTTCTGATGAGGCTTTACATTTGTTCCATGAGATGTTGTGTGTTGGAGTTAGCCCTAATGAGACGACTTGGGTTGCTGTTATTTCTTCATGTTCGTCGTGTGGTGATCCTGTACTTGCAGAGTCGTTGGTGAAGATGCTCAATGATGGGGGAGTTTGCTTGAATCCATTTGTCAAGACTGCACTTCTTGACTTGTATGCCAAGTGTGGGCGCATTGAGATGGCTCGAAGGATGTTTGATGAGTTGGGTGTGTGTAGAAATTTTGTGACATGGAATTCTATGATTTCAGCTTACAGGAGGACTGGGGACTTAGTTGCAGCAAGAGAGCTCTTTGATCAGATGCCAGAAAAGAATGTTGTGTCATGGAACTCTATGATTGCTGGTTATGCACAAAATGGACAATCAGTACTAGCTATAGAACTCTTCAAAGAAATGATAAATGGGCTCATAATGCCGGATGAAGTGACAATGGTGAGTGTAATTTCAGCTTGTGGTCATCTAGGGGCCAGAGAACTGGGAAATTGGGTTGTTGAGTTCATAACTGCAAATCGTATAAAGTTGAGCATGTCAGGATACAATTCTTTGATTTTTATGTACTCTAGGTGTGGGAGCATGAATGAAGCTAAGATGATTTTTTATAAAATGGAGAAAAGTGATGTGGTATCCTACAATGCTTTGATCACAGGTTTCGCAGCTCATGGCAATGGCATTGAAGCCCTTGAACTTGTACAAAAAATGAAAGATGAAGGCATTGAACCAGATCGAATAACCTATATAGGCGTTCTAACAGCATGTAGCCATTCGGGAATGTTAGAAGAAGGCAAGAAGGTCTTCGAATCAATAGAAGCTCCAGATATAGATCATTACGCATGTGTAGTTGATTTGCTTGGACGGTTGGGTAAACTTGATGAAGCAAAAAGAATGATCGAAGAAATGCCTGTCCATCCAAATGCAGAAATATATGGATCTCTTCTAAATGCTAGCCGAATACACAAAAGATTTGACCTTGGGGAGCTTGCTGCAAACAAGCTTTTTGAGCTTGAACCAGAGAATTCAGGGAATTATGTTCTGCTATCCAACATGTATGCATCTGCAGGGAAGTGGAAAGAGGTTGACAGAATCAGGAAATTGATGAAAGAAAGAGGAGTGATGAAGACGACTGGATGGAGCTGGGTGGAGCATGATAGAAAGATGCACAAGTTTACCATAGGTGATACTTCGCACAAGCAATCAGTTGAAATTTATAGTAAATTGGCAGAACTGAAAAGGAAAATGCTGGGTGCCGGATATATGGCTGATAAAAGCAACGTGTTGAGAGACGTTGAGGATGAAGAGAAGGAAGTGATGGTGGGAACTCATAGTGAGAAATTGGCTGTTGCTTTCTCTCTGCTGGTCAGTGAGCCCGGAACTGTTATAAGGGTGGTGAAGAACTTAAGGATTTGTTGGGATTGCCATACTGCTATAAAGATGATTTCAAAGCAGGAGGAAAGAGACATTGTTGTTAGAGATAACAACAGATTTCATCATTTCAAGGATAATGTCTGCTCATGCAATGACTATTGGTAGTGTGCCTGTGAATAACTATAGCCCTTTGTTCTTGTGGTGGGACGGATACCCTTGCGTCAACAGCAGGGTAACGAAAGAATTTGTCCTACTGAAGAATCCAAAGGTGGCCTTTGGATTGGACGCTGTGGTGATCTTTTGGTAACAAAAGTTACCGGTGTTTAGATTTATGGATGGATTTCGTCAGAGAAAATCCATCAAATTCAACCAACATTAACAAGATTTTGTGACCATTTAGCTTGCTGATTTTTTCAGAAAAGAAAGTTTCTGGAGTTCATTGATTAGTAAACTTTTGGTGCCAGTAAGGTCGGGGCCATGGTCACCTGTTTTGCTGCTGATTGAGCCGCTCTCCCTCATTCCACTCGCCCTCGTTATAAATTTGTAAAATCAATGTGTGACGATAACCGATACTAATAAGATGACTAAGATTGACTAGCCATATAAATTTGTAAAAACAATACGTGACAATAAGATGCCCAAGATTGAGGCATACCGATAAGATGTCTAAAATTGACTAGCCAGTTGAGTTGGTTCGATTATTTTATAAGAAAAGAATGTCTGCACGAGTCGCCTTCGAGTAGCAGGTTCACCTTCTTATAGGCCCGCTAGATGATTGGACTTTTTCACGGGTACCAGTGATGGCTCCAAAGGACCATAGTCCCCAACCCTATTACAACTAACAAAAGATTTGGTCAGTAGCTACACAAAAGAAGTTTGCGGATACCATAAGCTGAAAGGCGGAAATACCGTCTTAACTAGCAACACTGTGCAGCAGCAAATTAGCTTCAAAGTCAGAGTTTGGCCTAAGACCTCAATGGCAAACACTGTTTGGTAACAAATGTTGCAAATGTTGTCTGGGTGGAAACAGGCGTGAGTAGCTAACTTTTAATGAGTAAGGAACACACAATAATAGTGTCCCAAGATGAAATGCTATGTTGTTATTAGTTAAGCATCCCATGAAGTTGGATGTTGCTCCAGCAGAAAAGCATGTTACACCCACAATGATGCAGGTTAACTATGATCAGATGGAACAAAATAAACAATAATAATAATAATAAAGAAGGAAAATGACTTTCCATAATCCCACCCTAAGTTAAAAGCACAATATTTTCCACAAAAGATCCCTAAAGTACAATCAAACGCATATTCAAAAAACAGGAAAGAAGAAGTTCAAAAGGATTGATATCCCATTAGCAGACATTCTAATTGACAAACCGAAGACGGGCCAGAGACTTGACCTTTGTTCAACTTTTGACATGTCAGGACTGCCGTTCTAAGCCTTGATTTGATTGATTATCTTTGATCCTCAAGTTCCAGTATGGTAGATTAAACTCTAGCCCTCTTGCTACTGCAACTAGGGCATTTATACTGCTTGATATGTTCAGCCTTTGCAGGAGTTATCTTCACACACTTTCCATGGAACCATCTTTCACACATATCACAGCAAATCCAGAATTCATCATTGCCATAATTGTCTCCACAAGCTCCACAAGTAGCTCCCTGTTCGTCATCATCTTCCTCTTCCTCTCCACTCTCGTTCTCATCCTTTGTTGCAGACATCTTCACTTCCTTGGCCTGGGGCTCAGGCTGTCGAGATGGCTAAGAGATGCAAAAAGACAGATGAATATGCATCATTGAAACATATGAGAAGGCAGATGCCTGCAACAAAAATAGTAAAGTAGTGTAAAGCAGCACTACCATTCTGCCACTAGATTTGCTCTTGGTGCTGTTATTTTGGGCAGCAGCCTCGTCCTTTGCCTGCTTAACAGCTCCTGACACAACTTCGAATACAGTGGGTAGCTCATTAATCATCTGAAAGAGCCTCTTCCTGTACAAAATCAATTGCCAACCAATCTTAGAATCAAATGTAGTTTAGAGGTTCTGTATGATCATCAAAGCCTGATATTCTCCACGCAAAACTACCAAAGACAAAAGCCAAAAAGTAAGCATGCTACATTTTTCAGATGCTGACTGACTTTTCTCAGATTACACACTACAGGAAATTAAATTTGAATCCATCTAGACAGAATAAATATCACATCAAGATGATAAGAAAAAGCAAGAATTGAAGAAAGAAAGAGGCTGCATGATAGAAGGAAAGGTAAAATCGGGTCCAAAACTAGTACACAGTAAAAAAGGACAAAGAGAAGACAGAAACAACTAACTCGTGTAGCCCATATTATTAAGCCAAGCTTCCAGTACATCATTGATACGCAAATTAAATATTGACCTAAAAAACTAATGGGGCATGACATGAGCAATCAAAGTTTAGCCTCACTAAATTATGGGCAGTAGCAAAGCATTTATAGAATACGTCCATTCACAGAAGTTTAAGAAGGCAACTGAAGAATCATCACAAAAAACAAACACTTTTGAAATAACAATATATAACAAATAGCACGAAGATGATACACACTAGCAAGTATAGAAGGGACACTCTCCCCTAGTGCAATGCACTTCACCAGGTTAAGGTATTCAGAAGTTTGATTTACCTTCAGATGACCATTTACCAAAAGAACTTTTTCATACTTTCTTATCTAGAAGAATTGATATTAAACAAAAAAGGTAACAAATAAATTAGAGAGGAAACTGCTAATTTGTGTAGAATACAGAAGAAAAGGATAGAAGGAACTAGATTCTAAAGAAAGATCACAACATTGAATTAAACAATATCCTCAAATGTCTTATGGAAAGCAAAATCTTGTGTTAAGTCATTCTTGCAGAAAAAATAAAATGCGACAATTCAATGTTGCGAAAATCCCCAATCTACAAGAATATTTTGTGCTTAAATTGTGCTCATAATAAGTAACATAATGCTTGAAATTCTTGTGTTTTTTCCCAAATCAGAGAGTTGTAGAAGTCACAGCTTAAGAAACTGGTCATAATGTCTAGAAAGAAGCTGTAAGACAAGATGTAGAAAATTTGTTTCTGAGGCATATATAACTAAATCCATAAAATAAGTTCACCAAAAACAGTTACTTTGGAAACATTTACCTTTCACTTTTACCAAATCCAAATCGTGCACCAAAGTAGAATGCAACAGAAAGCAGCCACGAATCACTGTGAACTGCAACAAGAGATAACCAGTCCTTTTCTGGCATCCCATCTCTGGCAAAGTTTATTCCAAGTGCTGGCTCAGGCAGTTCAGGGGGCACCTCCTCAACAGGAAGGTTGACTTCCCATGTCTCATTTGGAAGCCCATACAGACAGAGGTTCTCCTTTTCTGCATGGCACCAACAAACAGAAACAATACTCAGCTCCTTACAGTTTATCTAAGTTCATTTGCTCAGAACATGCATAACATATCGACTGTGAAGTTTCAGATATCTAATTCAGAGTGACAGATAATCAAATATCCTTTAATGCATCATAAAATGTCATTATCAGGATAAAGTTCAGTCTTCAGGAAAAATAGTTAAATTTGAGCAGGAAGAAGATAAAATGCCAATAGAAGCCATATCTTTCTACCACCAAAATGTGATTATAGTTTGCAGAATATGTCAAACAATGCAATGTGTAATAAAATACTGGATTTTTATTTGAATAATCAACAAGTGAACGATTACATATGTATTCAAACATATCTTTACCCCTGACAGAGAAGTACAAGAAAGCTGAAATCTTATAGTAGCCATCAACAGCAATACAAATGAAATTAAAATGATGGAACATATAACTATAAAAAGAAACATAGGAACAGATCATAAATTTGCATAAAATAAGATTAAGTTGACATTTAATATCAAAGAACATCAAATTCTGAATAAACGCTCTCATACATCTAGCAGAAACATGTCTTCTGTTGCTGATTAATCATTAATTGACATCCCACATTTCCACTGATAAACATCAGCTCTATCTCGGCCCTCATCTAAGTATTAAATAACACAACCAACCATGGATCACAGGAAAACTAATGATCTGCCACAATCGCAAGCTTAGGAGGACCAAACATAAAGCAGCTTAAAGATTTTAATATTAACAACTCACTATTGGGACATAATGCTTCATATAAAAACCATCTAATATCTATCACAGTGTACTATCAATATTCTCCTTTTTCTGAGACTAGCCATTTTGCCTTTACGAGGACCCCAAAAGTCAGCAATTTGCTAAGTTCATCCAACATTAACTGAAAAAGAATGTAATTTTCAAATCTTCTGAAGCTAAACTGGCATGCTACGTGAAGTTTTATGCCTGACAACTAGATCAAACAAAGACAAAGCAGGAGGCAGGTCCATGACTCCCCATGATACATATCAGCAGGTGTTTCAGATAAAGTGGCCAACCAAATTCAAGTAAGGCCTGCTTAAGGTGCCAAAAATAATATGGCATATGCTACCACGAAATCAGGTACGTGTATCACATTTTATCTTATTTTTCTTGCAAGAGATTTCCAAGTTTTCTTCTATTTCAAGAAATCACCACAAACACATTGTTACCTACCAGCATAAATGGTGGACTTGACCCAATACTTCCCCTAACTTGCAGTGAAACCCAATGCTTGGCTACCTTTAGGCTTCAGGCAAAATGTTGCCATGTCGGTGACAAATTCTGATCTAATTGAAAATAAAAGTACTGAAGAAAAACTATTTGGGTCCTCAGCGATGATAAGCTCACTCTCAATAGTGAAAACTAACTGAAATTTTACTCTGACTGGGCTGAACTCTGATTCAACTGCTAGCGAAGCGAAACTGTCAAAAGCAATCCAAAGAATTCACTTGCCCAAACAGTTGTCAAGTATTTATCTCACTCGTAACAAAGTAAGCATAGAGACACAACAGTCAGGCGGTTTTCAGGAAAAAGTTTTTTTGTCAGCATTGTGAAGAGCCAAACAAAAACAAGCAAACCTAGAAGAAAGCTGACTGAAATAAAGCACAATGATTATATATGCATATATATTTTAGATGTCCACCCACAGAAATGGAAACTTTTGCTAGATACATAAAGGCCCCGTTTGGTAGCCTTGATTGGGCATGATAGATACCCAATGCTACCCATTTTTTTGTTTGGTTGGCTAAATTTAGGTCCAATATAGATTTGGAGCCCGTCACCTAATCCACTTGGGTCCTTGATAGTGGATCAGGCCTAAAGATCTGATGTGTAATCTTGCCAAAAATGGCAACCCATATTACCAAATAAAATGACAATTTTGCCCCTTATATATGAATATATATATTCATATATGTGTGTGTGTGTGTAATTTTGTCAATTTGGTAGGGATTATTATGGAATTACAATTGTAATCCCATCCAATAAAAACAAGTAACCAAATGCAAGTTGGAATTATCATGTGATATCTCACAAACATTTATATGCAACCAAACAATGAAATGCATAGGATTTATAATCAATATTGATACCACATCCCATGTTAAACATATCCCATACAATCCTATAGGCCCCGTTTGGTAGAAGGTATTGGATTGTATATACTAAATGAGCAGTATGGTCAAAAGCACAAATTCACCAATTAATTTCTGCTATTACTGTTTTGCATTCACAACAACTTTCAAACATAAAACCGCTATGCAACAGCCAAAATTAACACACGTGAAAAAAATCTCAACCGTCAAGCTCACAATAATTGCGGCACCAAACTTACAGAAGAAAACAGAAGAAACTCACCGGGGTCACACTGCTGGAAAAATTTCTCGACATCTGCAGAGATAACAACGAAATACAATCAGAAAATTAACCCCTGAGTTCCACTAAGCAACCGAAGTTATCCAACAGAACTTATTTTACATACCCCACAACACAATTAAATAACCAAATACATGAATATATTTTTAATATAAATAAAAACAACTTTCTCGTAGGAATTTGGGAATCAAAAGGAAAAAAGTACCAGTAGTGAGAGCTTTAATGAGGCCTGCTCTACGGCCTTTGAAATCGTTGAAAACTTCGTCCACGGTTCTCGGTATAGGATGCGGACTTCCCTCCATTGCCAATCTTCTCAGGTCCAATTTAGAAAACCCACGATAGTTGCCAAGTAATTCAACGGTTCCATCGCGAAAGCAACCAGGGATTGACCGAATTAGGGTTTTATTCAACAGCTAGGATTTCTTCTTCCCCAAATAATATGTCAAATTAACATACAGAACCAATCAGTTAAAGATATTGTGTGTGCCTTTGTGAATAAATATGGGAGCAAAAAAGAATCCGAGAGAGAGAGGGAGCGCTAAAATGGAGTGGGGGGAGAGAGAGAGAGAGAGAGAGAGAGAGGAAACAGCGGAATGAAAATGGGTGAACGACTGAAAATGAGGGTTTTAGTACTAATTTTTCTCCAATAATTTTTGATGATTTATTTGAATTCCTTTTAGGGTGAATTTTGGGAGGGCAGATTTTGTCTTTATTGGACACGTGGCATTCTTTTTTATTTGTAAGTAACCATTTGATTGACCCCTGACGTAGCTTTCTTTTTCTGTCTATTTTAAATTATTTTTGCTTTTTTAGTGCGATTGGGGCCTGGGGAGCGGCTTGAGCCTTGAGCCTTGAGGGATACAAGTGCAATGCAAACTTAAACGGATTAGATATACAATTTTTATATTTATATATATTTAATTTTTTAAATATTAGAATATAAATATGAATTTCAAAAAATTTAAAAATAATATTCAAATTTATATTTGTCAGATATCGATTGAATTTGAATATATCTATATTCGATTATCATTATTTAGGTGCATCTAGGGATGCAAATGAACCCAGTCAATTTGCAAATCTAACGAGCTGACTCGAAAAGTATTTGAGTTTGAATTCTTTGAGCTCGAGCCGAGCTCGTGTAAATTTTGATCCGAGTTCAAGTCTAATAATTATTGTCTGTAAGCTTGCAAGTCATCCTGCGAGCCTATATTTTTTATTTAAAAAAATATTTATATATAAACAAATACTAATTTTAAATTTTTTTATAAAATAATTTAACTTTTCGAAATCAAATCTATAACTTGATTATGAGTTCGATTCTAATGAAATGAGTTGAACCCGAACAAGTGCTCAAGCCGAGCTCGAACTTCAATTTTTTGAGCTTGTTGAGCTCAAACTCGATACATTTGATTCGAGTTTGAAATCGAGCCTAAAAAAATAGTCAAAGTTCGGCTCGACTCAACTCATTTGCATCCCTAAATGCATTTATATTTGATTAAATTTATCTGTATTCGAATTAATTTTGTGATATTAATATTCAATTATAATTATTTAGATATCTGTTTGCGAATGTTCAAATATATGGATTTATGAACTTATAATAAAGACATATTTTTAATTAATAAAAGAAATTATACAATTTCATTAAAAGAAAGTAATCAAACAAATAGCATAATTTTTAATTAATAATTGACTATATATTTGATTATTAGTATTAATTAATATTAACAATAGCATTTAAGTATATTAATTATAAAGTCAATTAATAATAATTATGCTGATTGATTTTATTTTTTAATTTTTTTCTCAATATTATAATAATAGTTTTTTAAATTTATTTTTTTTCCCGAATGCGTCAATTATGATTTATATTTATATATATATTATGAAATTTTAATTGAAAATTATAAATAATATATTATTTAATAAATATATATTCAGAGCGGATATTAAACAGATTGATTGCGCATTTGCTATATTTGTATTCATTTATTATCGGATGTCAATTAATCGAATATGGATATTATCCATTTTAATTGGATGCAAATAAAATTTATATAAATTGATATAAATATAAACAGTAAATGAATTTTTAAATATTCATTTACAGTCGTGTTGAGGGGGTTGGGTTATTCAATAGTCAATTCTATAAAATTTTGGTGGAGTAGCGTAGTAGTATGGTGGATTTGTGGTGATGAATTTTTTTCTTTAAATTATAATATTACAATTTAAATTGAATATTTGAGTTGTAGGGTTATAATTTTTTGCTTTTCACTAGCTTGTATATTTTATGTGTATGCAAAATCTTTTACAATAAAGAGTAATATTAACATCTTATACAATATTAAATTTTTTAAATTGTATTTACTTAAATCTTTAAATAAATAAAAATAAAAAAATTTTAATAACATGGTAATAATATAATATAGAATGGGTGAGTTTGCAAATGATAATTATTAGATAACACATACTTTTGCGAAATAAACAAAAAAAATAGAAGTATTTTAAGTACCTTGCTTAGGGGTGTAAAATAAGTTGAGTTAGCTCACTAACCTAATGAGTTGGTTCGATTACGGCTCGACTCGAGCTTGAACTTTATTTTAGTTATCCAAAAGCTTGCGAGCCAACTTAGGAGCTTTTTTCTATTTTAATTTTTTATATATATTAATTAAATAATTAACATATATTAATAATTTATTTTTTTTAATTTTAAATATTTATTATATATTAAATAATTATAATAGATTAATAATTTAATATTTTATTTGATTTAAAATTTCTTGGTGAGCTGAGCTCAAGCTTGACTTGACTTTGAGCCCTTAAAAGCAGACTCATAGAACTCGAGCTAAAGTCTACAATTTTTGTCTAATTCGACTCATTTATACCCCATTTGAGAACACATTAAAAGAAGATTAGTGCTTTCTTTGATAATATAGATGTATATATATTTGATCTTTCATAAATAAAAAAAAATTATAACAAAATAATAATAATAATAATAATAAGAAGAAGAAGAAGAAGAAGAAGAAGAAGAAGAAGAAAGAAAAATTGAATGAATTGTACATAATGATCATGATAACTAAAAATATTTTAGATATATCTTTCAAAAATAGATTATAAGATGCAATTTGAGAGAGAGAGAGAGAGAGAGAGAGAGAGAGAGAGAGAGAGAGAGAGAGAGTAATGATATCTTGTGATTTTATTTCTTATTTTTCATTTTTGAGAGAAAATAGTGAGATTTTTGTGTTTACGAGTTAGAAAATTTATTTATGAAAGAATGATTGTGTTTAAGGTAAAAATATAATGATTATGATTAATATGACAGGTGAAAGTTATAAGATGGTGATTAGTTGTGAGATTTTTTTTTTCAGAAAAACTTATAATATGGTGATTGATTGTAAGATTTTTGGTGAGAAAAACTTGGGAGATGGTAATTGATTGTGACTTGTGAGTTATAAGTTAAAATATTGTGTATTTAATTAATATTATACTGTTTTGATGTATAGGTTTTATTAGAATATATCCTATAATACTAAAATATGGTAATGAATTCATGAAATATTAAAATATATACAGTAAATATAATTATAAATTATGTAAATATAATTTTATTATATATTATATACATGTAAATATAATTATATATTATGAAAATAATTTTGTTAAAATATTAAAATTACTTGTAGATATAATAATATATTAGAAAAATAATTTTATTTAAATATTAAAATATTATGTGTAATTATAAATGTATAGAATCAAAATAATTATTTTCATATATAAAATATTATGTGTATATATAATTATAAATTGTGAAAATAATTTTATTAAAATATACATCAAATATAATAATATATTATGAAAATAACTTTATTTTAATATTAAAATATTATGTATAAATATAATTACATATTGTAAAAATTATTCTATTTAACTATTAAAATATTAAGTGTAAATATAATTATATATTATGGAAATAATTTTATTTAAATATTAAAATATTATGTGTAACTACAATTATATAGTATCAAAATAATTTTATTTACATTAAAATATTACGTATAAGTATAATTATATATTATGAAAATAATTTTATTGGAATATTAAAATATACATAAAATATAATAATATATTATAAAAATAATTTTATTTAAATTAAAATATTGCGTGCAAATATGATTATATGTTATGAATTTTAATTTTATTTATATATTAAGACATACGTATAAATATAATTATATATTATGGATTTAATTTTATTTAAATATTAAAAAATTATGTGTAAATATAATTATATATTATAAAAATAATTTTTATTTAGATATTAAATTATTATGGATAAATATAATTATGTATTATGATATAATTTTATTTAAATATTAAAGTATACATGTAAATATAATTTTGGAGGAGAATTCAAGAGAAAAACTATGGAGAATAGGGGGAGAGGCGGAGAATTTTTCAGAGGGAGAAAAAAAAAATCTTGAAAAATAGTTAGTTTTTTCCTTACAAAATGTGATTATGAGGTAAAAAAAAAATTCACATCCAATCACATATTTTGAACAAAAAAAGTACTTAAGCTGCTTGTTTATGAGAAATTTTCTCACAGGTAAGCACAACTATAATTGCGGAGAAGTGCCCGTATGTGGAGTTGTGGACTTGTGGACTTTATGACACTACTATTTTGTTATCTCCATTTATTATATTATTATTTACTTGTCTATCAAGAAAATTTAATTTCATATTTAATTTAATTAAGAATGATAACATGCATTTGTCTATGGTTTGTTTGTATTTTGTATTTATGTTTTTGTGGTGTGCAGTATGGTGGCAGTTAAAAGGAACCAACTATGTTGATTTTCATGTTTTTATAGAATACATTTTTCAAAATTTTGTTGACATTGTGGAAAGAAGATTATTTGGCTCGTGTGGATTGATAAATGTACTTAATAAATGGAATCGATCAATTGAATTGATACGTATTTTCTTTACGAAATTTCATTTAAAAAGAATTAGTCATGAGTATAATCGGGTTGCTTAAATCCTAATTGCTAATAAATATGAAGTATGAAATACTCTTTAATTTGTATTATAAATTATCCTAGAACACAAGAATCGATCTTACAATGTGAAATGAGCCAATATATAGATTTATATACAAGTAGGTGTTGGAGAATATCTAATGAATATCTTAGAACGAGAAGAAAAAATAATATTAGTGCTCCCCATTTTTTGGGGATAGTGTGATACTTTAAAATAATCTAAGTATTTGAACAATAAAAATCAATGCTGGAAATCAAAATCCAACAAAACTAAGTAGGGATGAGTAAGCTGGGGTAGGGGTGTAACGAGTCAAGTCGAGCTTGAGTTCGAGCCCGAATATAGCAAGCTCAAACTAAGCTCATTAAATAAACAAAGGCTCAAGCGAACCTTATCAAGCTTGATTTGATAAAACTTGTCACAAATTAGTAGAAGAACTTGTTTTGCATAAATTCGGGTGAACTCGAGGTCGTATACATTTGGATTAGTTCAAGTTCATTTATGCTTAAAATAAAATATATAATTATGGATTTTTCAAAAAAAAATTTGTTATTTTCTAAAAATAACAAACAAATTATTATTATTTGCTTATCTTTATGATCCTTATTATATATAACTATATATACAAAATATAAAAAAACTTGTTTAGGTTTGCGAGGTATTTGAGTTGAATATTATTGAGTTCAAATCTACTTGTTTAACTAATAAACTTGAATTGATTGCGAATCATCTCCTTTCATTTACACCCCTAAGCTAGGTGGCTTGGCTTACATGCATGGAACTTCCTCAAGTTGGAGATATTTCAAGTTGTGGGCACTTCTCTTCCTTCCATCATCTATAGTTTGTACTTGGGTTGACAATCTCCACTATATTGTATGGACATTCCTCCTTTGTGTTCAATTTGCCTAAGAGTCCTAAAGCTTGTGCTTTTCTCACCACCAAATTGCCTACTTGAAAGTCTTTAGGGCACACTCTAACATTATAGGCATTACCTAAGCCTTGCCTTTTATATCTCTATATGAATGTACACTGCTTCCCTTCTTTTTGGTTAAGGTTGGCTCTCAACTCTCTCTAATTTTGGGTGGTTTCATAGTTCTTCACTTTCTAATTGGCATATTTGACTTTGGCTGGCGTGACCACTTATGCTCCATACACTAAGTTAAATGGCGATTCTCCTATGGACGCCCAAGGTGTTGTTCAGTATGCCCATAACACAAAAAGAAAGTTCATCTACCCATGCTTTCTTAGCATCTCCAAGCCGTGTCTTAAGGTGTTGGAGAAATGGTGTCATTCATGACCTCCGTCTGTTTGTTAGCTCGTGGGTTTGGGAAGAATGTAAAGAACTACTTGATAGAGAGTTTTTGACGCCATTTTTTATGTTTTGCTTCAGTGAATTGGGTTTCATTGTCAGACACCAACGCTTGGGTGATCCCAAACGTGTCGATGGTGTTCCTCCAAAAGAATCTTATCACCTTTTTTTTAGATATTTGTGCCAAGGATTCTTCTTCAACCTACTTGGGGATTAGTCAACAATTACAATGAGAAATGGGAAAGTCTTGCGATGTCCATTTCCTATTGCACAAAGGGACAAGGATTGTTGATTGGTAGCAATAGAGTGCTAGGTTGGTGATTTAAGAGGGCATGTTCTTGATAAGGTTTGCAACTCCTCAACAGCGCCTGAGCGTCATTCAACATTCAGCATTGTCGCCCAAAAGTATCCTTGTTGAAGAGTTTTGGACTTCAGAGATCTTGTTTTAGAATGGTTTCTACACAATCTTCATGTACTTGTCTTAGCATATATTCTACCCTTTTAGGCGACAGACACTTTAGGTAAGTTTATAAGAAGCTTTGTTTATATAAGTCTCCAAATAGCAACATAAATAAAGCTGCTTGTACCTTCAGTTGCCGACTCTTCTTTAGGTCACTCGATAATTCACCTTTTTATAACTATCTTATGATAGGAGTCATTAATGCAATGGTACCATCCTTTATGTCCATCACCTCTGCGAGGGAACAAGTTGTGCCCTCATAAAGTTTTTGGTTTGGGGCGTCCAGAGTTAATAATGTATTCGATGGCTTTTTACAACCAACAAGTAATCTTGCCAACCAATCAACATCTGTTTTCTCTTCACATGGAACTTAGGTGAGGGTCAAGCTCTTAGTCATCTATCTAATTGCTTTCACTCAACTAAGGTGTTTTGCTATGTTATCTTCTTAAGCTTCATAATATCCAATCACTTAGTTTACTACATGTCGGTAATTATTGCGGGTTTGCAAACATCCACCCGCATAGCCCAACTTTATCTTGATGATTAGTTCCTTATATTCAGCTTCGTTGTTAGAGATGGGGAATGTGAATCTTACAACGTATCTACCAATGTACTCCAACTTTACACCTTGGGGACTCTCAAGGACTATCTATGTCGTGCTATCAGATTCCATAGATAATCTATCTATGCCAAAAGGTCCACATTGGAAGGAGCTCCCTACGTCTTTTCTCGCACCTTCCACTATGAAATCAGCTAAGATTTGCGCCTTGATGATGAGTTAAGGATGGTACTTAATCTTGTATTGACTAAGCTCCATCGTTTATTTGACTAGTCTTCTCGAGGCTTCTGGATTGCTAAGTATCACCCTCAATTGGTAATTGGTGAGCATTATGATTTAGTAAGTTTGAAAGTAAGGGCAGAGCTTTCGTACGGCCAACACTACTATTAGGGCTAACTTCTTGATATGAGAGTATCCACTTCAGGACCTTTCAATAAGTGGTTGATATAGTAAACTGGCTAGTGTTCTCTTTCTTGTTCGCACCCTAGTGTGGCATTGACTACAACAATAGTAATGGCCAAGTACAAGTATAATGTTTTGCCTTATCTTTGGCTTTCTCAGCAATGAGTGTGATGAAAAATACTCTTTCAATTGTAGAAAGGCTCTATTATATTCTTCAGTCCACTTAAAGGCCTTGGCTCCTCTTAAGATCTTGAAGAAGGATAATCTCTTCTTAATAAAATAAGAGATGAAATGGTCCAAAATAGCTAAGCGTCTAGCCATCATTTGTACTTTCTTAATATTGCAAAGGGTGGCATCTAGAGCACTATCTTGATCTCATTAGAGTTGGCTTTGATCCTATGCTCAACACCATGTAGCCTAAGAATTTTCCTCCTTGCATGCCAAAGGCGCACTTTGTTGGATTGAACTGCAAATTGAATCTTTTCGGAAGTTGAAATGCTCTCCAAGATTGCAGAGTTGATCTCTCTATTCTTTACTTTTGACTGGCATGTTATCAATATAAACCTCCAATTTTCTCTTGATTATATCCTCAAAAATGCGATTCACCAACCTTTAGTAAGTGGTGCCTACATTTTGTGTCTAAAAGGCATCACGTTGTAGCAATATATACCATGGGTAGTAGGATTATAAATGAATATTCAAAAATTTATTTACTGTTCACATTCGTATTTATTTATATAAAATTTATCCGCACTGGTTTAAAGTGAATATTATCCATATTTGATTATTAGATATCCGATTATAAATAGATACGGATATGGTAAATGCATATGCTATCTGTTTAATATCCGTTCCGGATATATATTTATTAAATACTACATTATTTATATTTTTTCATGAAAATTTCACAATCCATATATGTATGTATGCATGTATGTATATAAATTATAATTTAAGAATTGAAAAGAAAAGAAATAAATATAAAAAATTATTGTAATATAGAGAAAAAATTGAAGAATAGAGTTAATCAACATAACTATTGTTGGTTGACTTTACAATTAATATACTTAAATGCCATTATTAATATTAATTAGTACTAATAATCAATTATTAATTAGAAACTATGCTATTTGTTTGATTGTTTTCTTTTTAATGAAATTGGATAATTCCTTCGATTAATTAAAAATATGTATTTATTATAGGTTCATAAATTCACATATTTCAATATTCGTAAATAGATATCTAAATAATTATTATTCAATATGAATATCAAAAAAAAATTCAAATATGGATAAGTTTAATCAAATATGGATGCATCTAAATATTCATAATCGAATATGGATACATCCAAATTCAATCGATATCCAACGGATACGAATTCGGATATCATTTTTAAATATCCATTGAATTCGTATTAGTATCCGAATACTCCAAAAGTTAAACGGACACGAATATGAAAATAGTGTATTCAATCCATATAATGAGTAGTTATGAAATTCATCTTCTCTTGGTCCTTCGAGGCCAAATGGATCTAGTGATACCTCTAATATGCATCAAGGAAGCTTAGTATCTCATACTCCTATGTGGAGTCCACCAACATGTCTATACACAGGAGCTAGAATATGTCCTTTAGGAAAGCCTTTTTAAATTAGTGAAACCAATATACATCCTCCACTTTCTGTTAGGCTTAGGCACTAGCACTATGTTGCCAAATCACTTAGGATTTTGGATTGATTAGATAGAATTTACCTCCAGGAGCTTCTTTATCTCCAACTTGATTATCTGATTCTACTACTCCATTTCAGAGTTCTCTTTTGCTTCACTAGTTGCACATTGAGGTCCATCCTAAGGTGGCACATAATGACATCATGGGAGATTTTGTGCAGGTCCATCACACTCCATACAAGCACATTGTAGTTGTCTCTCAAGAAGTATAACAACTCCTCAAAGTTTAGGTTTAAGAGAGATCTAATCATAGTAGTCTTTAGGGGATTGCTTGGGAAGATTTCCACAGTCTTGAGCTCATGGCTCCAAAATTCAATTCTTTATCCTACATTTTTTGGTTATGGGATTTGGAGAGAGTGAAATCTTTGGTGTCTATGGTCTAATCTATTGTTGGCGATCAAACATATCCAGTCGGCCACCTCTCTTCCTTACATGGGAGAGAGGCCATGTTGACATTAGGAATTTAAGTCAAGGTTTTCATATGCATTCCTTCTTCATTGTTTAGGTTCCTATAGATGGCGCTAAGATGATGCTATGAAGAAATAGAATTAAGGTCCTTTTCAATAGTAAGTAGAGTTCGAGATTCTTTTTCTCAAGAACATGGTGCATAGAGTTCTCAACTCTTGAATGTTCTGGAACTCGATTTCTTGCAAAAAATTTCTTAATGGGCTAAGGCCTATTATGATTTGATGCCCTTTTTGATGGATTTAATTAGTTTGGACTCTCCAACCTTTTTATTTAATTATTCTCTTTGATCCATTGGGCAATCTTTAGTTTTTTTACTCTTTTACCCTTGTAGGCTTAATAAATCATATTTCTATATATTATAGGCATGGATGCGCGTGTAAATAGTGTCACTACTCATGAAGGTCATTTTCTATATTTTTTTTCCTTTCTTCAATGTGTTAAAATGATGTCGTTTTTTGGGCTCAAAGCTTGGTGGGCTTGCACGTTAAGCAATTTTTGTTGTATGTTGTATTGGCGTTTTATGCCAAGGTTAGAAGAAAATAGTTTTTCCCCTTTTTTTGGCCTTTTTTCCAAACTATTTTTCTTTGGCAAGAATAAGCAAGTGGGTTTCGTTTGATCACATCAAAATTCTAAAAATACCATTTTTTTTCTTTTAACCTCCAATTAATATCTAATGGCTATTTCTTCAATTACAAGGAAGAAGACAAGAAGAAGGCATTGCCATTGGTGTTGTCAACGGGAAGTCATTTAACATAGTTTTAGATTTGTGGAATCCATTGGGATTTTTGGAAGGGAAGGAAATCAATTTACTGGTTTGTAATCCATCCCAACCATACATAGCAAGAAACTCGGTGGTGAACTGTAACTATTTCTTTTCTCATTTTCACATTTAGAGTTTGCAGAATGGAGAATTGTGAATTAGAAGCAATAGGTTGAACACGAAGATCTAAAGAACAAATTGCAAGTCCTTTCAAGTATTTTAATTCTCCATGGGGGCACCAACAATGGTAGTGACTATGAAACCCCCGTGATCATTTATCACGACTCATCACCACAAAACATAGATTTGAAATATTTTTAAATTTATCTTTATTAAACATTTTGGGGTATGGGCACAAAACCTTTCTCTTCCTTACCTCCATGGATTTACTAGTCAATTGAATTTAAGGAAGAATAAGATTTTCCAAATGGGTTGAGTTTGTTACTTGAGCGGGCTGCTTCTTTGCTTTTCATTTGAAATTTTGTTGGAGGCCATGTTCTCTCTTGTTTAGCATTATTAAACTTGTGTTTTATTGGGTTGTCAAGAAAAATTGAAGTAGAAATGGGTTTTGAGGAGGAAAAAAATAAGAAGTTTGATAAACTAGTCCCTTTCCTTTTGGTCAATATGTAATGAAGGCTTTGGATTCTTGTATTTGTTCTTGTCCATTAAGACAACTATTTTTATGTGTCTTGGTTACTTTAGCAAAAGGAGGTACTAGCTTGTATCTAGGTAAATTTCTTACTGGTTTTTCACTTTCTTGTCTGTGCCAAGAACTTGTACTTTCTTTCTTGAGAATTGATGATCTTCTTGAATAATAAGAATTGTTATTACAATAAGAAACCTTTGCGGAAATATAACTTGCATAGAGAAAATATAGTTGGCAAACAATATCATGGCCCCCAGTTTTTCATGGGACTTCAGGAATATGTGAAAATTGACACAATTTAACGTCTCCACCATCCCCTGAAAAGGTTGGAGATACTTTATTGGTCAGGTGATAGGAAGAAACTAAAAGTGGTTGGTCTATTTGTTAGAGAATTAATGTCATTAATATGATAAATTTATGGTTTTGCCTAAACAAGAGAGACTTGATATTAATGGTTTTTGAAATTAATTCATGAGCAACTACATTTTCGAAAAGAAAAAATTTAAATATCTGAAAGAACTTGCAAATTCTTGTTTTCCTCTCACCCAAACTTGGAGCAACAAAATCAATCCTCAAAGATTGCTTTAAAGGCTGCAAGGGGACTGCTATATCTTCGCTGGCAATGTGATCCAAAGATAATTCATAGGAATGTGAATGCTACAAATATACCTCTTGATGACTACTGCAAGGCACTTATGGGAGATTTCGGCTTGGCAAAGTTATTGGCTCATTAGGATCCACATGTTATAACTGATGTCAGTACCATAGTGGGGCATATAGCCCCTGAAGATCTATCCATAGGCTAATCTTTTGAGAAAACAAGAAACATTCTTTTGACTTTAGCGATCTGAAAACTTGACTGATTTTATGAACTATATTTCTGATGAAAGTTGTATTTTTTTGACTTTGATACCACATTTTGTGAACATCCTTACAACATTATGCAGTTTTAAAGTACCCCTGGGTGGTTTTAGTTTTTTTGTAACATCTATCTTGGCTTTCGTGAACTTTTAACATCAATAACATTCTTCTAATTGCTACTTGCTAATGGTTGATAAATTTTAGGGCAAGAAACTCAAATGAGCAACCAAAACAAACAAAGGTGTATTTGTCAAGAAAGCTATTAAAACCACAAAGAAAGTAGAGCTGTGGGTGATACATTAGTTTCTATGAGATTTTTTTTTATTTGAACATTCTGTTTATTATTTCTAGAAATGAAGAGCCAAATCATTTTTGAAACTGTATTTTCATAACATAAGTTCTGTTTTCATAGAGACCAAGCTCAAGGATTAATTATGGTGCTTTAAGAATTTTGCACGATGAGTTGGCAAGTATTTGTTTACACTCATTTTAATTTGCCAATTGGTGTTCAATCTCTTGTTGGATGTCAAAAAGAACCCTTTCAATTTTTTTTAAGGTTGCAAAGTTGCTTTTGTATTGTTGGACTTTAATTTTTGTACTAGACTTCTATAATGCTCATTGGCACCTAAAAATACAAGCACAAAGACACTTGGAACTTGGCTCCTGACACATGTCATATAATTGGAAAAAAATATAAATTTTGAATTTATTTAGTAGTTTACAAAACACTGATAATGAGAACTGAATAGTTTCTTTCATTTTTATTATATTTTTTACTATGGGAAATTAAGTTTCTTTCTTAAAAGTATATTATATTTCTCCAAAGATGACTGAATTATTACTTGCACAAATTTCTTTGTTTACTTTCCATGGTTTGAATTTTACAGGTTGATAGGATAATAATGTCTAAGATGGGATTGCATTAAAATTTTTTGTCACTTTTCCAACATAAATATGGCAGCAACATCTACATTTTCAAGAACTAGATAGCCTTCAATGTTTGCAACTTCACTCGAGCTACACTCTTGACAAAGCTCAATTCCACATATTACACAGTAACCTAAACCTTCTTGTGTGTGTTTATGTGTTTAAATTTCTTGTTTGTTTAGATATGTTACCAATGTCTACTTAAGTGCTCTAAGAGAACCGTCTTAATTTTAATGAAAAATGGTCCAAGATTGTCTTAATAAGCAAACCAGTTCATTCTAAAGAGTTGCACTTTACATCTTTGTTTCTTATGTGCGTGTGTGTGTTTGTTGTTATCAACCTATAAACTTTTTTGTTATTGATATGACAGTAATTCATCACATGAACTGATTATGATCTTCAAAAACAACTTTTTGTATGTGTTCCTTTTTCAATAAACTTATGGGCTAGGCCTCACTGGGAATCTAGTGTTTGAGCTCTCCATGTTAAAGAAAACTAGGTAACTTTTGAAAACCTCAATTACCTTAATGCAATGTAAACCTCTTATAAACTCTACGGCTTGTACCCCATATGATTCTGACATAATTTCAATTTGTCCTAGGTTAATATTTTTCATTCCATAATCTTAAATCTAAAAATTTCCAATAAAATTGAAAAATAGAGTAACTTCACATTTTTCAATTGAAAAATAGATTAACTTCACATTTTTCAATTTGCCATGCAATAAATGCTCTGGGATTCATAACACCTTTTTGACATTTACATACAGTAAAGACATTTAGCAATAACATATTTTATTTTGAATGAAGTGGTTGTTCTTTTCAACTAAAAAATTTTAAAGGAGCACTTCTTGAAGTCAAAAGTAAGATATTTTCCTGCAATATGGCACACTCTGGAAAAACTCAATACTTTAGCTCCTATGATAATCATTTTTCGGCATTTGGATAGGAGATTAGATATTTAATTAGTTACTACATCACCCATCAAAAAGTAATTATCTCTCATTTTCTTCTTTACTTCCTCCTACTTTCCTTTATTTTCTACCATAATACACAAACCAACCAAAAAAAGTAAAAATCATTTAGTAGTTGATTTTTTACTAAACTTTTTGTGTGGTAGATTTTTTATTAAATTTTGCATACTTTACATACGTACAAGAGTCTTGTTGCATATAAGAACTTAACTTTGTCCTTGAAGTGGCCACTGTTAGATGATATGAAGGAACAGATCCCTTTTAAGTAATTTTTATTGATAACTTCTGCAATCTCTGTAGGAAATACTTTTACATGTTTTGCCAATTAAGTACCTTGCTCTTTGATTAAATCTGTAAAAAATGTGCTAATTACTAGAGGAGTCAATTTGTAAAATTCAACTCACTAGGTATTTTGCTTGTTTTGACTCATGTTAGACAATTGTTGAGATCAAGCTTGCATGTAACTTCTCATGTGACACAATTAAGATTATTCTTAAACTTTGTGTGTTTGGAATGCTCTTCTCCTGGTATTTAATTGAAGTACCTTCTAATGTCAGCTTTACCAGGTTGTATCATGTGTCTTTGAGGTAGCAACAAGCTATACCAACTAATGTTGCTCAATGCTCAATCAGAAGTAGAGATAGAGGTAGAGTCATCCAATGAGAAGAAAACAAAGCCAGCAATATTTCAACCTTCTAAATTGCTGAAGCTTTTTTTGATAACTTTTTGTTCCTTATTAGATCATTGCATTTAGAAATACTTACAAGCTTAGCCTTATAATAGTCTCTCAGTTTTTGGGTTCATTAGAGTTTTGAGTTTTTAATAATAAATTATTGATAAGCAAACCATGTGATGCAAATAGGCTACATGTGATGTTTTATGACACGTTTTTATTCTTTTTTTTGGGCAAAGTGCAAACAACCCCCCCTCCCCCCATGTTAAGAAAAATAGGCAAATTACCCCCATGTGCAAAAAAAATACACAAAAAATACCCTCATATTTAAAAAAATCATGCAATGAACTCCCCTACGAGAGCGGGTGTAATACATGCGCTCGTGCATGTATCTAGGCTTAAATTTCTATATATAAAAAGATAATTATGCTTCGATTCATTAACCACTAGATCTTCATTTAAAAATTAACGTTTTAGATCAAATTATATTATAATTTTTAAAAAAATATATAAAATATATACAATATAATATATTACCATGTATATAATGTATATATATATTATATTATATATGTGTGTACATTATATATAAGTGTATATACAATTATATATATAAATCACTACCCAACCTACTGGCTGCCAAAATCCTCCGTCTGCAGCCCCTTCGACAGTGGCTGATGCGCGAGTGATTAAAAATTAAAAAAAAATTCAAAACTAGCTACTGGCTACCATGGTGGCCAGCATGGTAGCCAGTAGCTAGATCTACTGAGATCTGATCACAATGCTGGTCAAGTTGGGGGTGGGGGTAGAGGTTGGGGGGATGGGGATTAGGGGTGGGTGGGTAGAATTTTATATATTATATATATTATTAAATAATTATATGTATATATTATCATATATGTATTATATATTATTATGCATATTAGTATATATATGATAATAAATATGTAAATATCTTGTCAACAAAAATATATATGTATATAAATATAATATATATTTATTAATAAATATATATAATGTTTAATTTGAAATGAATAATTAGAAAAAATATATATATAAATAAAAATTATTTAAAGTTTATAGGGGACAAGATCTTATGAAGGGGGAATGAAATCTCATAAAAGTTCATAGGAATAGCCAAAACTAAACAGGATGTTTACCTGTATTTGATTAGTCCATCATATAAATCTGACTCAATACCCAAAAGTCCACAAACGCCAATCCGGCTAACAAGGGCAAATAAGAGGTAATCTAGAATCAAACATATATAAAGCGCCGTTAAACTACAGAACCTACCTAGATAACTCATTTAAGAAATTTAAAACCTTCAACACAAGCCTTGTCTATAATGACCATGGCTTGTTAAGAGTATTTAACACATGATTGTTTAACACTTATCTACATAGCCTACCATTAGGCTAAGTTATAAACAAATAAATAAATTTAAGATACAGAATAAATTGATACTAACCTTAATACTTAAAAGCTTTAATCAGCTTCAAAACTTTTATTTCTTCAATAAAATTTTCTAATATGCAGAAAAGAAAGAGATATACAGAAAAGAAAAAAAAGAGCTTGGCTTTCTATTTTTCGCTTTGCCCCTTTACAAAAATACAAAGCTATTTATAAAAAACAAAAATTAATGTTACAGATTTAAAATTTTTGAAATCTACACAGTGAAAAGTAAACAGTAAACAAGATATTACTATTTGTACTATTACATTATTTTCAAAAAGTAAACAGTTTATGGTCTGCTACTTTTACTTTCCACTTCTCATTGTCAGCAGAATTTTATCAATCTCCTGTGAGATTGGTAAGCTATCAGCTTCTGGGGCTTGAGATTTTCCTGCCAAGCAATCAAAATTATTTTCTCCAGTTTTTGATCTGGATGAAGTTGCCACAAATGAATTTTCTGAAGTATGATCTTATTCTCCTTCTTCATCAAGACTATCCATCAAATCTTGTTGGACCATATTAATGAATTCTTTGATTAATTCTGCTTTGGATAATTTTCCTTTGCGCATTTGTATTTTCCCTGAAGCTTTTTCAAAAAGAGATGAAGCTTCTCTTTTCTTTTCTTTATCTAATTTTTCTTTATATAATTGGATTCTTTTAAGGATATTATCCAATGTCTCTTGCTCTTCAATATGTCCTTTTTCTTTATCAAATTGGAGCATTCTGTTCCACCATTCGATATAGAAGACTCTCTGTAAGCAAGGAATATTATTCTTAGTTGTTTTAATTTCGGGAGTCCATTTCCAGATCCAGGGTATGGAGAATTCTATGAAGAAGAAAACTGCAACTTCACCTTCAATCATTTGATTGTTCTTTTCTATTTCAATTAAATTGGGAGAATATTTGGCCTAATTATCAAAAGCCTTTCTGAATTGATCAGGCAGAATATTCTGGCTAGGACCATAAGATTTCCACCAATTAAAACACCAATTGGGAATATCATTTTTGAAAATTTTAGGACCAATTTTTACAAACCATGTATGTTTTTTCTTGGGGTTTTCATAAAAAAAGACCTTTTGAAAGGCTTGGATATAATCCCAAAAATTAAATTTATAAACAATCTTTTGTTCTTTCAAAAAGAATTCTTTTTCTTTTAATGAGGATATTCCCCCATTCCTCAATAAAAATAATCTTTTTTATTATAATTTACTAAAATTTAAAATGGATCTATCTTGGGAACTAGGATAGAAATGTGATATTTCACAAGATCCTGTGGTTATAAGAATATTTTCAAAATATGAATGAGGTTTATAAGAACCTACAACATATGATGCTGTGTCAAGATATCTCTAGACTATAATCCATGGATCATTCCTCCATTGGAGGTTGTTGTATTCAAGGATCATTATTATTTCTTTATTTTCTTTATGTTCGAATGTAATGAGGGAATCCTCATCATTTGGTGATGCCACATTCGAAGTAACATCAGAAAAAGAAGGTCTATTAGTTCTTTCTGTTTTTGAAACATTTTCAGATAATCTATTAGATCATTCCAATTGTTCAAAGTTCTCAAGAGTTCAATTATGACTAGCCTGGTTTTGTTTGAATTGTAAAAATTCTGCAACTAAGGGATCCTTGAAGATTGGATCTTTAGAATCAAAAGCATATGATGCTTGGGATATAGGTGAAGCTATAAGCTTTTGCTTTCTATGTTGTATTAATGGTACACCTCTGCCACCTCTTTCTCCTCTATAAGAGTGAAGATTTCCTCTTTCTCTATTATAAGGGATCATATCATGGTACCTGCAAGAATTCCCTAGTTAGGAAATTAGGAAGATTATTATTAGTCCATTTTTTATAAATTATCTTAAAATCAAATGGTGCTAAATAAGCTTGCCACCTAGCAAACATTTGCTTAGGCACATTGTGCTTAATGTCTTTATCAAACATGAATTTAGCAACTTGACAATCAGTCTTAATTATAAAAAACTGATTATATAAATCATTCTAAAATTTAAACACACTTTTAATTATGGCAAGAATTTCTTTTGCCACAGTTGCATAATTTTTTTGGTTGTTATTTCACTTACCAGAACAATATATAAGGAGAATTTCTTGTTTATTATTAGGATAGCTGATTAAGGATACCACCATATCCTACATCAGAAGCATCAGTTTCTATAATTTTCTCCCAATTGGGATTAGAGAGCATAAGACAAGGAAGTTGTTTTACTTTCTGTTTAATAAAATTAACAGCATGAGTATGATTATCACTCCATTGTTTAGGATTTTTCTTTAACCTATCATATAAAATAGCAATATCTTGGGCAAGATTCTTGTAATATGGGGATATATAATTTAAGCTTCCTAAGAACCTTTGTAATTGCTTTTTATCAGTGATTTTCTCAAAAAATTTAGAAACAAATTCAATACTTCTATATATAGGAACTATTTTTCCTTTTTCTATGATATGGCCTAGAAATTTAATTTTTGTTTGGTATAAAATCATTTTTGATTTGGAAATAACTAAACCATTATTAACAATAATTTGTTTAAATATATATAAATGTTTAAAATGATTTTCTATATTATTAGAGAATATAAGAATATCATCAATATAAACAATTATAAAATTGCTATAAGGATTAAATATATCATTCATGATTTTTTAAAATTCAGAAAGAGCATTTTTGAGACAGAATGGCATAACATTCCACTCATATTGTCCAAATGGGACATTAAAAGTTGTTTTAAATTTATTGTATTCAACAATTTGAATTTGCCAATATCCAAATTTTAAATCAAATTTAGAAAAGATATTAGCTTCATAAAGCCTATCAAGTAAATATTTTTTATTAGAGATAGGATATTTAATCCATTTCAACACTTTATTAAGAGGTTTGTAGTTTATAACTAACTTGGGAGCTCCCCATTCTTGTTCACTATGTTTATTAACGTAAAATGCAATGCATGACAAAGAGACTTGGTAGGTCTAATAAGACCTTTCTGTAAAAGAGATTCAATTTCTTTTTTACAATAATTCAAGTATTCTGAATTCATTCGACATGGTCTAGCTTTTGTTGGAATTTTACCATCAAAATTATCTTCATGTGGAAGATTAACAATATGTTTCTTTCTATTCCAAAAAGCATTTGGATGTTCATTACATATGGATAAAGAAAGTTGATTTTCTAGATGAGAAATTTTTTATCTTAATTTATAATTCTGAAGTTGTTCATCAATATTAAGACTCACAATTTCTTGTTTTAAAGAATTAATATGAGATGTTTTTGCTTTAAGCAAATTTTCAGTTTGGTTTAGAATTCTTGAAAAGGGTTCTGTAATAAATTGAAAGTATAATTCTTTTCCATTAAAAGTTCCTACAAAACCTTTATGATCAATATTTTTAAGAGGAAATATTTTCTTTAAGAAAGGAGTACCAAGTATAATTTGGTTAGAAATATTTTTTACTAAAAGAAAACTTGTAGAAATGCAAGTTTTATTATTACATATAAAAGCTTTTGAAAGTTTATAGCTTATATCAAGCTTTTCTCCATTGGTAGATCGAAGTATAGGAGAGGTTTTTTCGAAATACCTGATTGGTATGAAAACTTGAATGCAATTTAAATCTGTATCACTATCAACAAGAGCAGTTAATTCTTTAGAGAATTTTTTATTAGTAAGAAGATTGATTTTAATTAACCATTTCTGGAAAGTAACTATTTCTAATTTAGAAAGAAAATCTTCACTTTGAAATTTTTCATTTTGAATATTATCAAAAATATTATTAAAAACATTATCCATCTGAGGAATAATCTGGTTTCCTTGAGAAATTTCTAATTTTCTCATCCTTTCTTCAAGAAATATATTATTTCTTTTAATATCTACAATCTTCTGTTTAAGATTTTCAACTTCTTTTTTCAAATCTTGAACAGTAGTAGGAGTATTAGTTTTTTGTCTATTTTCAAGAATTCTATAAACCTCAAACATTGTGTAAGGTTCTGTTTCTTTATAAATAGGTTCTTCAAAAGATTTTGAAGTTGAAGGAGAATTTTCAATTTGATCAATAATCTTTGATATGAGAATAGGATCTTTAATAGACTTTAAAAATTCTAAAGTATTATCATTAGTAATAACATTTAATTCAGAGAATTATGAAATAAGATTGTGTAATTCTTCATTGTTAGATTTGTCTGAATTATCATTATTAATACAAGACTTACCTTGTTTACAGGGATCACATTCAAATTCATTATTTGTGCTATCTAAACATTCATTTAAAGAGTCAGATTCTGACAAATCATCTTTTTCTGTATATGATGACTTAAGCATAATCTTATAAAGAGTTTCCTTAAGATTTTCATCAATATCAAGAGAATTTATTTTTTTTCTTATTTTACATTTGTCAGCATAATGACCAACTTTACCACATTTGTAGCAAGCATTATACTTCTTATACTTACTATGATGTTTTCGATCAGGTTTTCTTTTTTCTCTTTCTTTTTATGAGATTTTTTTCTCAATTTTTTATTAGAAAATTCTTTAGATTTTCTAGTATTATTAACTTCTTTTGGTAATTCCATACCAAATTGACCATAAAACTGACATAATTGTTTTTTCTCAGTAATATTATTCTTTTTTATTTGTTGATTCAATTTGATTTCATTACAAAAGGCTAAACCCTCTTGTATACAAGTGCCTATGAGTTTACCATAAGTGAATTTATTATAATCTATATTGACATAATTTTGTCTAAGAGTTTTTCTAACTCTTTTTGCAAATAATGAGGGAAGATCATCTACATATTTAGACTTTCAATGAGTACTATTAGACTCAGGGAGTTCCATAACTCTAAAAAAAAAAGTATCTTTATATCACCTAAATGAGGTAAACTCTGACATTTTAAATCATTTAATAAGGTTCTAATATATTTAGAATTATTGGTCCATCTACCTATAAAGTGTTCTATAATAGTGGCAATAAGTGTATAAACATCATTTTCATTATTAATACTAGTTCCTTCCTGTTTAACAATATTAAGAATTTCTTCTTTATTAGCAGAAGTAAGATAATTATCCCACCATCCTTTCAATTGACTCATAAAACCTGCAATAATCATCTTTGCAAAAGTTTTATCAGAATTACCATTGTTCTTGCTATTGGTACTGTACATAAGCATTCTATGTACAAGATTATAAATATGCCTTTCTGTGAAACCATCAAAATTCCACTCATAAATATTCTTACTGGGTAGGAATTGTTTATAACAACATCTTGTTCTTCATGAAGAACATCTTGAGGAGTAGGATGTGGGTAATAATAAGTCATCAAAGCAGGTCTATCAACATATTTCTGAAGTTTATTAACTTCTTCTATGATTTCTTTCTGATAAGATTCTTAATCAATATTATCTTCATTGACATGAAGAGTAGAAATTCTGAATTCAGCAAATTTCTTTATAATAATTTTTTCTAGCTCAAAAATATCTTTAAGTTTAAAATTCTAAACATCAAGAGGGCGTTGTATAATAGGCATGGCTATTATTGCTTGGGAGGTAGACGAAGAAGGTTGGAAATTGATAAAATTCCAAAAATTCCTTCATTTTAGCAACGGTGTTTATTATATATGTTATTCTTTTATCAAGTTGAAAAATACATTCTCCAAGAATAGTTAAATATAAATTAGCATAATTTTGTTGTTTTATTAAAGGATTTATATTTCTAATAGTAACCATAGCATGCTCATTTTCAAAAAGATTTTGAAATGTTGAGAATTGAATGCCTTTTCCATCTTTATCAATATGGAAAGGATTTTGGGGAGGAAATATTCCCTTTTGTTTTTTTCCATATCAAAAACATAAGTTCTTTCTATAACAACAATAATTGGTTCTATACAATTAACCAAAACCATGGTACAAAAGGTACAAGCTGATCTTTTTTAGTAACAAATTTATAAAATTCTTCTTGAAAATATAATTTTTCTTCCTTAGAAAAGTTTTCAAAAAACCATTTTCTAAATGATTCCCATCTTTCTTTATTAAACTCTGTTTGAATCAATTTTCTATGAGGAGTTCCTGGGCTGAAATCATATTGTTTCTTAATCATTAAAAATAATTTTCATAATATGGGATTTTCCACAGAGAAATTCATATCAGATTTAGTAGGTTCAATAGAATCTTCACTATTATTATCATCATGAGGAATACCATGAACTATATTGGAAGAAGATATTTTCAATTTATCAAATCTATTTTCTAAGTTATTATCTCTCCTAATTTCTGGAGCAAATTCTTTAAGTCTAGATGTAGAAGCTCTAGAAATATTAGAACTCTCAATAGTATAATCAAGAGGAAAAAAATAAGAAAATGAAGATCTATTAGGTTTATAAGATTGTGATCTTGTTTTAAATTGAATATTAATATTTCCATCAGGAGTTTGAATAATTCTATTAACCTCAATTTGTATAACAGGTTGAATAGGAACTGCTTCTTTTATCATCCAATTATCAGGAAATTGAACTTCTTCCCATTTAATGGATCTTCTAATAGTAATATGAGATTTACAGAAATTTGTTTCTATAAGAATGGTTTCGTTATTTTTCTTATTAATCATTTTACACATAAGATTTAAAGTATAAAGAGGTTTATAATAAATGCGATAACAAATGCATATAGTTTCAATATTTAGCATACAATTATAACCATATAATTTAACATTTAATATTAAATAATGTAAAATATTCACATCAGTCAAAGATAATTGTAAATTAGGATATACATCAAAATAAACAGGGCCACAAGCCAAACTGGATTGTATGATACCATAATAGATTGTTTCCAATTCAAGTTTCTTGCATCACGAAGAATAGCAACAAAACTATCAGGCAAATTATCAAGAGTAAGTAGCTTAAAATCAACTTAAACAAAATCAATATGAATAAATCTATATTTAGATATGTACTTATCAATATCAGATCTATGAAATAATTGTAAAGAAATATCATCTTTATCAAGTGAAATAGATTCTTCACTTGCTTTAACAACTTGTTTTAAACCAATTTTTTCAAAAGTACCAAGTTGGTAAATTAATTTTGGATCCACCTTAGGAATGGTCCATTTATTAAGAAGATCTAGATTTCCTGGAAGATCTATTTCTTCCATTCTACTATTTTTAATATTAGATTTACGTCTAAAAATATTCATTTTAGTAGAAGTGTTAAACAATCTAGAATCAAATACATCTCAACTCTATGTCTCCGACACCATAGGGGACAGGATCTTATGAAGGAGGAATGAAATCTAATAAGACTTCACAGGAATAACCAAAACTAAATAAGATGTTTACCTGCATTTAACTAGCCTACCATATAAATTTGACTCAATACCCAAAAGCCCATTTACATTTTGTAAATAAATTTATATATGTATAAAATAAGAATATATGAAATAATGAGAAATGAGAAATAATGATAAATTTAAATGTGTATAAAGTGAGAAATATATGAAATAATGGAAGAAGAGAGAAATGAAAAGGAAAGGAATGAAAGAGAAGAAAAAAAAAATGATAATAAAAGGTTATTTAAATTGAATTGAAAATATAATAATGATTAAGGGTAAACTAATCTTTTCATATTAAAATTATGTTAAATAGGTAGCAAATGGGAAGGAGGAGGCAACGTGCACGATTTTTAAAAACACACGGAGATATTTTGAACATTTATTTTTCATAAAAAGATAAATTAACTATTTTTTAAAATATAAGGGGGTAAATTGTAATTAACCCCTTTTTTTATTGTTTATTGTTTACTGGGATGATACTTTATTTGCCTTTAATTTCTATGAATGTATATTGTTATTGTTGAATTTATGTTGATACTCCACAAATCTTTTTCCTTCTGTATAGTTTCGCTTGAAACAAAGTTTGCTTTTTTTTATTTTATGAATGTGACTGGAGTACTTATCAAAAAATAAGTATAAAAAATCTTATGATATTATATTCTTATTTGTTTGTTAAAAAAAATGTTTGATAAGTGAATGGATGCATTTGTTTGAATTAAATGGGCACGATACCGTGTCTTGCGTGGTGTGCTCTTTTCTAATCTAGAATATGTGTGTGTGTATATATATATATATATATATTTTCTTAATTAAATGAGGCAAGATGTATATTCTCATAATTTAGAGGACGAAGTGATAGCAAAATATATTATAGTTGACAGAGGCACAGAGACAAAGTAAAAATCACCCTTAAATAAAAGATGGTGCTTGAGGGCCCATGCGTGGGATATGTCATGTCAGCCCAACTCAAAGATAAAACCTACACACGTAGTTTAGTTTCATTTGTCAATGGGCTGGTCAAGCTCGAATATGGGCCTGACATTCTTAAACAAAGTCAGTGAGGGAAATTGGGACTTGGGAGTAGGGCTGTCAATGGGTCGAATTCGAATCGGATCATGTTAGATCCAAGTCTGAATTTAAAAATAATATGCTAGATTCAAATTCGATCCAAAATCCATTAGATTTGTAGTTGGTAGAATCATATCCAAATTCAAATAAAAGTCGGATATCCGTAGAATATCCAAAAAAACTCAAATCCAAATATTTCAAAAATCATCATATATTTATTATTTTTCTAAAAATTTAGTAAAGTCCAAATTCAAAACGTTCATTCTTTAAAAAAAATACACAACAAATTAATGAATAACTTTTTAAGTCTATTGATCACTTAAAAGCAACAATAGAATTTAACTCAATCATATTCATTTACCAAATCATTACATTTTAGGTTCAATTGCTAATAATAGTACTTATTTGATATTATAAATACATAGTTATATATGATTCTTAATCAATTAACTATAAACTCAAAATTCTATAAAAAAAAAAACTCGTTCTACTCAAATCGAAATTTATAGTCATTCTTGCTATATTATGGCATTCGGTTCTTATTCATTATTCTTCCCACATTATTTTTTGTTATAAAAATTCAAAAATAAGTGATATAATTATGATGTAAATAAGTTCAAAATTTAACAATTTATATGAAAAATACATGATTTCATATATTGTACAAGAGTTCGTTACTTCTTTCATCAAAATATATACTTTGGCATTACTATAGGACTATGTGTATATATATATATATGTATAATATTAAATATATTCATATTTGGATAATTAATGGATTGGATCGAGCCATATCCATATTCGCTCCATTTATTTTGGATTTCGAACTTTTTTAATCGAATCATATCTATCGAATTTTTTATCGGTTAAAGATCCTAAATAATTAGATCAAATTCAAATTGAATTCGAATTAAAATTCATTCCATTGACAGCCCTACTTGGGAGTGTTTGCGAACCTTTTATTTGTGGAGAAGTGAAAATTGTTGGTAAAGTTGTAAAAGTGATAGTTAGTAAAAACTAAGAACTCATAGTATTTGAAAAGAATAGTAAAAAATAGAAAAAGAATTTACATTTTGAAGTGTTTAGAAAAAAATGATTGAAGCAATCACTATTTAACGAAATGACTAATATACCCATTAACTAATAAAGAAAAGTGCGAAAGAGAAGTCCTTACAAATTTGATTTGGAATACAAGGGTATTTCGGGGTTCTAAGAAAATTCTATGGATTTTTTTTTAAATTAATAAAACTATTCCACTATCTTTTCATTATAAAAATTAATAATTAAATTATTTTACACTAATACTACAAAGAATTTATAATTTTTTTGATTAAATTATCTTTAATTTTTTTTACAAGAAATTAATGAGCTGAGTTCTTTCAGTAGATGTTATTTGAATTTTTCAGATTGATTAATTGTATAGTTATGATATATGTTTATTTTTCCATGTCAAATATTAAGTTGTTTTATGTGAAATAGTTAAAAATTAAATTTTTATAAATTTGATACTAACATGTTATTTGACTGAATCGAAAACAAGTCTTTTTTTAAAAAAAATTTGAAAAAAATACCGAAAAGAGCTCAAAAAACTTAGAAGTTAACATCACATATAATTGATATGATATATATATGTCAATTTTAACAACCAAAAAGAAATTACCAAAAAAAGAAATCCAATTCATTAATTTCTTTACCTAAAAGGCTCAGAATATTTTAGTTAAGAAATCATTGACTTTAAAAATATTAGTGCAAAGTTAATCGTCAACTTATTAAATAAAAATTGGTAAAAATTTTAATTTTTTGAATATTGAGAATTTTTTTTAACCTTTTTACATAAAACTTATATTAAGAGTTTTTTAATAAGTTTTCTTAATTACTTAATATTATCACTCTACATAGTATGCTTATCGTACGAGGTAGCTAGCATTGAAACTTTTTTGTGACTTGCCATCTTTTCATTCAATTCAAATTCAATCAATGTTGTGTGAGCCAAATCTCTTGTATTAAAGAAATTGAATCCCATAAGAATTTTGATACGTGAGGTGAGACATATAGGTATTTTGACTCCTAGCTATGTAATAATTTATGAATTTAAAAGAAGTTAAAATTTAAATGTTATTTAATTTATGTACACAATTTAAAACAGTACAAACTTGAGCATGAGGAGGGAAGATTGCCAGGTCCATTCCTTTCGCTTCTCCTCTGTTACTAATCACAATAAGAATTTATTAATTCCAAAGGACTGATTGTGAAAGGATTCATCTATGATCTTGAGAAGAAGAATATTATAAACTACAGTATTTTAGTTAGTTCAATACTTTATAGTCATCAATATGAGAAGTTTAATAGCACGCATTTAAAATGAATATTCATTAATATCTAATCGGTGCCTCTTTATATAGGTCATTTTTAATTGTTTCATAGTTATAGATCTTTAGGATTGTAAAGATATATAGCATGTGGCATAATGTTGCATTAATACGATGATGGGAGCACATTGCTAGGGCTTTCCCTAGAATTGCCGAGCAACAACTTTCTTTTTAAGAGATTTGGCAGCTCTGTTATGTAGATTTATGGCTAGCTTAGCTATAGTTTATGGATATAATATAGCGCATATTGCATTAAAAGACATGTGAAGTATTTATTTTTCTATGTTTGTAAGATGTTTTGATTTATATTGGGGGTGTGATATTTATAAGAACGTGCTATACTAATATTTTTGTATGAGATGTTAATTTAAATTAATGTAGATTTATAAAGTAAAAGCCTGCCATGGTGAATGGAAAATATAAGAAATCAAATCTTAGTGACACACTCTACATAACGTATATGGTTGCATGTGTAGAAGTTCGAAAAGTATTTGAATAAATTTATTTAAAATATTTTATAAATTTTATCTATATAATGTTGATTTCGTATGATTTTTATCTTTTATATTTAAAAAAAATCTAAAAATGTTTTAACAAAATATTTAGAGACCGAAAATTTCCAGATGTTATTAATAATAATAATATTGTGAATTGTAAATTTAAAAAAGCTTGTATTAACACTTATGACATGATTAGTAAGGGGGAATGCAGTTTGGATTTGGGCATCCTCATATCCATTTCTAAATATAAAATTGGTATAATTTAGAACTCAAATTAAATTCTCATTCCTCATAAGTTTAAACATTCTCTCTCTCCTCATAGGTTCAACCATTTTCTATTCATTAAGAATAAATCTAAATATTTCTATGACAGCAATTATCCTTCAATACTTAAAAAAAGAGTTTGATATTTCTTTAAAAAAAAATTCATTTTGTAAATGTTTAGTATTATATCAACTTCTTTAATTGCTATATGTTTTTATTTAATTATATATTCTACTCATGTATTCTTTTGAGTAATATCATTAAAAATACTAAAAAATATAAATTACTATAAATATAAAAATTTTAAAAACAATAAAAAAAATGAGATTAAATACCATATTTTATATTTTTTATAATATATTGTTAAAAAATTCAAGAGAGCTTGTTAGGATATAAGGATAAAAAGAGTAATTCAAAAAACCAAAAAATGGTAGGCTATATTTAATTTGCAGCTATAATTATTTTTTTATGAACACATATAACATATTTGATAATATATAAAAGCATATATTTATTGATGTCATTTGATAACATTAAAAGTACTTTTGAAATATTATAATTATAGACCTACCTTATTGTGAGTAGTAATACATAAAAAGAATATTTATGTAAATATTTTTATTTTAATAATTTACAAAAAGATAATTTGTTCATTCAAAATGCTTTGATTTCTATTCCTATGTATGATTGCTGATTACTAATTATGAGATTAAAATCATACGATAAATGATGATTTCATTCGTTTTACATATTAATCATCAAACTTATTCTATATTTTACTAACACCGTTGCTTTTCTATCCCAATGTCATTTCAATCCTAACTAATTCTATTCATATGTATCAATTACTCTTTTAAGTCCCTAAAAAATAAAATGGGGTCTCTTTTATTTCGTTTTAGAAAACTAAGCTCCCAATATCTTATATTTGAAATTAATTTATAATTTAGTATTTATTTATCAAATATTTTAAGACATTTTAAATAATTTTTCACAAAATTTCACAAAATATGAAATTAAAAAAAAAAGAAAAAAAAATTAGGAAATCAATGTAGCCAACAATTCATATAATAACTGTAACAACCTAGCTACTGGCTAGTAGAGGCCATGCCCAAGAATAATGTAGCTGCACCTACGTAGTGTATAGGCAGGGGGGCAATACAAAATAAAACCGATTTGTGTGTCATTATGGCTACTTAATGAGGTGAACCCTTTTCGTTGATAGCTTACTCTATAATATATTTATCAATATATATATATATATATTTCTTGATTTTAATTTCCCCTCAAATAATTCTGTGATGGGATATATGGCTGTAAATTTTCTCTTGTTTGGTCCGATACAATTAGCTACAAAAGTTTGTAATAATTATTAAATAAAATTATATGAGTGATATTCGGCGAGTATATTACAAATTTTTATTCTAAATTATGGTGAAAAAGTTGACATGAAATCTAAAAATGAACAGTATATGAATTCGTAAATGTTCGAGTAAAACAAACCAACACAGCTAATTAATTTTGACATTGTTGTCAATATATATATACATACTTGTATATGTATATATTATGTTTCTATTAATTTTCAATTTTTTGAAACTATTGTATATGAAATTTGATCTTCAATATATTATTTAACTTCTAATTCTTTACGTTAATTAATATTTTATAAATTGTTAGAATGTTTATTTTTTTTATTTGTATTATAATATTATTCACTTGATACTTGTAAATAATTTATATATTATTTTTAGGTTTTAAATGGTGTATTACAAACATTTGTTAGAATGGAATTCGTGGTGTATGACGCAAAATATTTATAGTATGTACACTAAATATTTTGCCTAAAAAATATGTGTATTATTTCCTGAATTCAAAATGAGTATGAAAAATGAGAGTTTTTTTTTTTTAAAAAAATTGTACATACACGCGCATGCGCACACATATATATAATATTACCTTTTTACTAATAGAGCTCATAAATTTTTAGACAAACTAATTAATTAAAAAATTGTAAAACTAGGACCATAGTTATGGTCATTTCACATTTAGGATCAAAATTTAGAGTGATATTTAAATAGGATTAAAACTCATTAAAAATCGAAAAAAGGATAGCAATCACTAAAAAAATATAGTTAATATCAGTGATGGCTTGTGTTGAATGTCAACGCAAACGTTACGCAAGCAATTATCAATGATGACTATACTTGACGATGGTGGCTATTTTTTTTTAAATAAATTTTAATTCTATTTTAATATCACATCAAATTTTATTTTTATATTACAAATTGACCATAATAATTACAATTCTATTTATTTTTATATTACAAATTGACCATAATAATTACAATTCTATTTTATAATTCACTGGCAAATTAATTGTCCATGACACACCTTGACCCAATCAATTACCCAAATGCCCAATTTGGCAAAAATTATAATCATTTCATAGCTACTTGACTAAATTTTCAGCAGTCCTACTGGCCTATAACATGTGTAATTAAGAGCACATGATCCTAATTATAATCACACCTTAATGATTGTAAGGTACAGTACCATTGAAGAAATATTATTGCGCTCTCTATTTTCTCAACATCTTAATTATCATTATCATCTAGCTTGCTCCTCTAACTTATAATATTGAAAGATTTTAAATAGGACGACGACCAATCCATCCAAGATTAAACGAGGTACATTTTCAAAAACAAGTAGGTAAAATTGATTTTTACATATGTAATTTTATGTATTTTGAAATTTTATTTGTTGCTCATATATTGAGTTTTAAATTTAGTTCTGTATATTTTATAAAATCGTCAAATTTAGCGTAATTTCACCAAAAATTTATAATTTAATTGGAATTACTGATGACTTGATATACTAAAAATTATAGCCATATCAACAAATTGGGCATGCTATATCATAACTCCATCATGCCATGGCCCATGACATTAATTTGGGTCAAATTATGAATTTGTGATGAAATTGGACTAAATGTGATAATTTTATAAAATATATAAGATTGGATTTAAAATTGAGTAAATTATAAGATAAAATTCCAAAGTGCGCAAAATTATAGAATAAAAATTGCAATTTTTACAAAAAAAGGCAATAGGTTAAGATCAAATTTAAGCCCACCAGCCACATCAAACATAAATAATTGATTTCAGTCGAGCTTTTAGGGTTGCCTCTTAGCACTTTTAACAACTTGTGTAAATATAATTGTATCATCCTAAAACAACTCGTGTAAATAAGAGTAATCTTCATTCAAATTGAACCTCAACAAAAGTATGCAAATAATCGGTGAAGTAGGGTTTTGACTGTCGTCACAATGCTTTTACTTATCAAAATCAAACCATGTTAAAAAAAATGCACGCCACAAAGATTAATCATCTATCAAAATAATTCCTCAACGTAAATAGAAAATTAATTCCTAATGACTTTCAAAAACTTTTACCTAATCAAGATCAAAATTGTATCATTCCAAAATAACTCGCATCAATAAAAGTAATCATCAATTCTAACATCATAGAAACTTTAAAATATTATATATCGTTTTGCTACACAACATTGTCACTAATATGTTGAAGACACACACACACACACACACATGCACATATCATGAGTAATGGATTAGTTAGTTGCATTGACCTACCCAATGGGCCGATTGAGACAATGTTGTTGGCTTGTGAAAATTATAAATATGGGGTCCAATGCTTTTTTCAAACCCAGCACATATTTACTACTATGCCATATCGTACCTTTGTCTCTGAGCAGTCGTCTGCAAGTCATCATTTAATCTTAACTCTAACAGTGTGACTCTTACTGTTCAATCATATGTGTGTGTGTGTGTATCACATTATTATTCTCATGCATAACAGCTGGGTGTCTCCTTTTGTTTGTGTGTGTGTGTCAAGTTAAGATATAACACTTCACTCTTCCGACAAAACTCAACACACACACACAAACACAATTATGTATTTATGTTAAAGATAGATAGACAGTGAACTAACAGGCACACATGATATCACTCACAAACAAGAATATATATACTAATGACGCAGAAAATTAAGGTAAACACCAAGAATTAGCAACCCTATGTATATTTGCCTAATTAATCTACCCTTTTACCTGTGTTTTCCCATTCTCAAATGAGCATATTTATTTTTTTACAAAATAGTAAAGATAAATTTATTATTATTAAAGAATGACATTTCCGAATTTTGTACAGATTAAGAACGACTGCTCCCTCCAATCTCTGTCCTTTCTCCGCTCTTGTATCCAATCTATCCAAACTGAAAACGTATACTCCTTCATAAAACTTACTGTATAATATTGTCACTTGGGTTCAAATTTATAATTGACGGGAGCTAGTTAAAAATTTTGAAAATTTTATGTATTTTATAATAGGATAATAATTAGTATATAGTGTTTTTCATCATTCTTTAAATAGAAGAATATTTTAGAAAAAACGCTTCAAAAAATAAAGTCTTTATGTTAAACAATAACACAGGGAAATGAATGGTAATCAAACAAGCGGTATGCATTACAACAAAATTTTTACAAGAACTATACGACTCGATCATAAATATTTAGAGCATCTACATATTGATAAAATAAAAAATAAAAACTCATTGTGACAAAGATAATTTTCGTTACAGACAGTTTCCTCCCTTGAATTTTCTCTTTCCTCACCAGTTACAACTCTCATCCATCCTGGTCATTTTCATCCCAATTGGATTAAGAAATTTTAAATTAATTAGGCTAATAACATTCCTCACAGTTTGAGTTATTACATTATAAATTAAATGAAAATCCAAACAGAAACCCTAACAAGTAACCAAATTTATATTACTCCACAATGAGTCCTTAACTCCATGTTTGGCAGTATGAATTAAGAAAAATAGGGAATTTAACATATTAGCAGTAATTAATTAGGCATATATAAGATTAAGATAGCAGTACTAATATATGTCAAAAAAAGTACATGGGATCAGTTACTTGAAAAGGTTGCTCAAGTCTTTGTGCGCCTCTGAAACAGCATTCCAATCCCACAATCTGTCGGAGAAGGCAGCCTGAAATGAGCCCGGGACGACATTGAGAGCCAGCGGCAGCTGCTGAGGATGAGGCTGAGGCTGCAAAACGGCCGAGAAGTTGGAAAGAAGACTGGGAACAATATTGTTAGAATACTGAGGATTGATTTCATCATGATGATTGGCTAACGAATTTTGTTGTTGTGAGTAACTAATATTCACTAGCTTCTGGAGATCATCAACTGTATGGGAGCTAGAATTAGAATTGGCAAAGAGGGCGGGGCAATTTTGGGGTACTAAAGAAGAGTTAGAGGTCGGTCTGGATTGTAGCAAGCTGATCATTGTTTGGTCATTTTCTACTGATGGGATTGTGGAGGCAATGGGGAGTAATGGGGTCAGAGAGTAAGAATTGTGGGCAAGCGGGGTAGCAATATTATCAGTGCTGCTACTTGGGCTTGTTTCGCTTATTTTTCCATCAGTTTGCTGGGATGATCCTCCATAACTAGCCTGGAAACTTTCGACGGCTTGATTGGCGGGCTGGTTTCGTGCTGGCTGTGAGCCTCTTGACGATGAAGATGATGAGGCCCTGGTGGGGAGAGCCCGGGGGAGGGATGGATGGTCTTCGACGCCGGCTCTTTTGTAGACGCGGCAAAGAGAAATTTCAGCCTGAGAAAACCCCAATTTGGAGAATTGAAGGAAGTGAAATTTAAAGTTAAGGAAGGAGTGAAAATTGGATATAGACATATATATATCCACATTTATGATAATCTTTTGCAATATTTATGATATTCTTGAGGATGTTTAATGAGTTTGTGAATTTTTAAAATTTTCATGCATGTCTCGTGTTTCTCGGAAGAACATTTAAGAACTTTTTGTGGTTTGTCATATATGCACACAAAACAGAACTTAAAATTTTTCTCTCTCATTATTTGGGTTCTTGTTCTTCCTATATATATATATATATATCATGCACTAAATCAATTCTTGGCTGATCAATTCACTTTCATCTTCTTTCAATTAGCCCGTGCACCCTAGTGTTACACACACACATGTGGGTATGTGTGTGCGTGTGTGTCATTGTACATATAGGATTCTATCAAATGGCCTAATTAACCAAATTCCTGATTCCAAAGATGTTAATTGGCAAGAAAAAGAGGTTCTTGGTACAGAGGGGGTAAAATCGTACGCATGGGATCCCTCAAAAACTAGGTTTCAGAGATATATCACAGAAAAAGTTTAATCTTTGGGCATATTTGAGTGCTGGGGTTTCTGTAAAAATCAAAAAATTAGAAGGGAAAGAACCTCAGAAAGATTTCGAAAGAGCTAATGCAAAATTCCATTATAAGATGAATGAAAAGTCAATCACATATACCTTTTGCAGGCGTTCAGTCTCGTGCAGTGGCAAGCGGTATTCATTCATGATCCAACTGGTTCTTATTCCTTTGGGGGCCTTACCGGAGTAGAAAACAAGGGTTTTCTTGAGGCCGATGGACCTGAAATTCTCACTTCTGATCATTCTATCTGCCCCAGTAGCCTTCCAATAGCCGGAAGTCGTCACACGGTTTGGCCTATCTCCATTCCTATACTTCCTATCTCTTGGTACATAAAAGTACCATTCTTTCTCTCCAATTGCAGCCAAAGCTGATATTCAAGGAAAGAAAAAAAGACAAATAAATAATTAATGAAAACCCTCTTAAAAGAAAAGAAGGGCTGCTAAACAGAAAAGAGAAAAGGCAAACAAATATGTATAAATACCAGGAAGTTCCCAAGGGTCAAAGCGATAAAGGTCTAAGAAAGTGATGAGCTCAACATTGAAACGCTTTCCCTCCACCTTACGGCGGAGGTAGAATTCGACAAGCTCTTCTTCGGTGGGGTGGAAGCGAAATCCAGGCATAACCATGTCATATTCGTGGCCATCTTGCTGCTTGTTGTTGTTGCTGCTGCTGCTGTTGCTGTCTTCTTGATTAATGTTGTTCATGGCTGCTGCAATGGCCATAAAACGATGGCCAAGAAACCCTCAATTATTGATGGAATTAGAGATTGGCTTCAACAGTTAAAAACTACTCTCTTTTTGTATCTTCCCTTGATGCATATATATATGGTGCTCTTTTATGCTCATACACCCATGGAATTATTGTACTATAAGAAATATGGATGTGCAAGTGGGGTTTTGTTTGGAGGAGGAGGGGGTGGGGTGGGGTAGGGGGGATAAGAGAGTGATGGTCAAGAATTTGTATAGCCCAACAAAGTTAAAGACTTGTAAGTCTCAGCCACTCTCTCTCTCTCTCTCTCTCTCTGAATAGTAGTAGTAGTAGATATAGGAGCAGTGGTGGAGTTAATAGAAAGATCTATACAAGTTTGAGGGCCTACTTGGGAAGATGTTGCATTAAGGTGTTTAATATGAGAAAGGGACATCACACGTATCAGGACAGGGTGGCCAATTAGTATAGTAGCCATTGCGGTGGGTTTGGAGCTTTCTTAATTTCTCCATAAATTATATATTTTTACTTTGGGAAATTTGTGGGTTGTTTTGGTGAAAAATATGATGCACATTTCTATTTTGTGTGATATCACCTCTTTAATATTATTTTATCATGAAAATCATTTTTGCTATTCCAAATAAAATATTTAAATAATGGACGGATTAATTTATTTAAAAAAATATATGTTGCCTTAAATCATAATTATTCATAGACGTTGATTGGAATAACATCATTATTTTATGAAGGAGGGCAATTGGTTTGTGTTGTTTTTGCAAACTTTTATGGAGATTTGTGCAATGTTAGATTGGAAATTGGAGTGACGAGGATTTTTAGTAACTCAATGATTATGATTTTATTCATTTATTTATTGATTGAGCATAAGTGGATTTATTTATTTATTGAGCATAAGTGTGACATTGTAATTTGACATTTGCAATATTATCTCTAGTAGGCTAATGATCGTACGCAATATATATCATTGGGTAAATTACAAAAATAGAACTGTAATTATGGTTAATTCGTAATGTGGGATCAAAATTTAGGGTGATATTGAGGTATAACTAAAACTCATTGAAAATTGATAAAAAAGAATAGCAACCACCAAAAAATACAGTCAGCACCGATGATTGTTTATGTGGCGCCTGCACTGGTGTTCTACACATGCACCACGCAAGTGCCATGTAAGCAATCGCTAATGTTGATTGAATTTTTCGATGCCCGCTGTCATTTTTTTTTCAATTTTTAATAAATATTTGTCATACTTTAATACCACCCTAAATTTTAATCCTATAACACGAAATGGTCATAACTACAGTCCTAATTTTGCGATTCAGCATGTATCATTTCATAGCCGCCCATTATATTCATTTGAAAAGAGTCAGTTCATCACATCCATTCAAATTAAATAAATTTACTACCATAATGTTTTACCTAATTTGGAGAAAACGATAAATAAATAAAGAAGTAAGTGATTTATATCATACATTTTCACCATGTCTTTATTTTAACATGCGCGTGATCATATAAAAACAGGTAATATTATTAAGTCTACTACATTAATTCAAAACTCTACTTACATAGTATGTCCTAACTTTTAATTGACTTCCGCCAAAGCCAAGAATGGAACTATGGTTCTTAATAGCTGTAAAAAAAGAGGACGAGATGAATATTTTGATTTATAGAAGAGCACAATTTAATTACTAAACTATTATGATACTTTGTGCTGCCATATGAGAGCTTCTTATACATTTCTACTCATAAAATATTAGGAAGGCGATTCTTAAATATTTGCATACAATCTCCATCTGTGAGAATAAGAATCCTCTGGTTTACTAGATATTTATTTCAACCATCTAAGTCCATCTTTGATTTTATATAGTTTAATGGAGGCCTAGTGGTTTTTGACCAAATCGCATTAGTCTCACACATAAAGTGTGAGATCAAAAATTCAAATTTAATGAATTCCTAACATGTATGTTTTGAAATAAAAATATTTGTATACATAGCCTGATGGGTTAATAATTAATTAACTATTTAGGTTAAATATAATGATCAAGTGGTGAAAATTATGATTCTTCTTAATTAATTCCCTATCTACATAAATTAGATATTCTCTATATATCCTACCTCTTTGGAAGTTATTATATAGGTCAAGGTGAGCTTTTATAGCTAACAATCTAAATCATCACCTACTGAAATTATTACCATGCATGTGAAGGTTGGTACTTAGTGAAATAAATATAACTGAAGTAAATTAAGACGCATATATTTTCCAATGATATTACCGTTAAGTACATATCTCATACAGACTATATATGCACACATTAATTCATTAATATATAGAATCCTCCTCAAAGTATACTACCAGATTACATATTTAATAAGTATAATTAATTTGTTCTAAATATATTTAGTTTGGACTCGATTAAATCAAATCTAGACTATGATATCCATTGTTACACACATTACATATGCATACTTATATCGAACGAGTACAATTATCATAATTATGTACCGATTATAATGCAAATTCTTAGGTTAGTTTTTGTGATGTCACAACATTAAGTAGCTAGTATAAGTAGATGAATAGGCCGGGGGAGATGGTGGGTGTGGGGCTTGAGGGTAAACAATGTGCAGGCAAAGCATGCATATGGTAGGCTGGGACGCGTTGGACTCTACTCCGCGTGTGTGTGTGGGACTGATCTGCATAGTCAAGAGAAGCCCGTGACCACTCTCCCCATTTTGACAATTACAAGAGCTTTCTTCCATTTGCTTTATATAAAACACACACACACACACACACACATATATATATATATATCACAAACTTACTTAAGTTAGGTTAAAATACTTGATAAGATGTATTCATGAAACTTGTAAAATACTAATAACGATAAAATCTATCATCAAATTTAAAGTTTCAGCTGCATTGAGTTATTGTACGATGGACATATTGATGGATAATTTTCTTATGAAAAGGCATTTCAACTGCTGAAAGGAAGGACAACTTATAAATTATTTGAAAACTGTCGACTAATTTATAATGTTTGATGGACCTACCTAATGTGAACCAAAAATTTTGCTTTAAATCTTTTTAATTAACACCATATAGATTGAAAGCTTTTTAAAATAGTTTACATAGTTCTAAAATTACTTCACGTGTTACTTCGATCAATATTTTGGGATCCAATGATTAAAAATAATTAATGACAAATAAATTGAAGTTAGACGTACTCATACGTACGTTGTATGAAATAGGGTTTGAATGCCTAAAAATGGGACATCAAAAGAGCTGATATATGGTTCGTGTGGCAAGGAATAATGGAAGCAAAGGAACAATAGAATAATTGGATACAAAAGAATTCAACCCAATAACCAATTCACACATCATATTCATCTTTCTCTTTGAAAGATATTAACCAATCCCACCAGCCATGTGATTTTCTTGATTGCAAATTTAATTTTTCTCTCTATTGCAAAAAAAGCCAAATCTTGTCTCATTAGGGTAAATTTCATAAGACATTTGACATGGGTCCTTTAGGAATTCCAAATCTTCAACCCTAGCTAGCTTGTATATATGAAAATTTTGACATTTCAATTTTCCTCCATCCGTGAAAAATGGTCTTTCTTTTCTTTTCCTTAATTCAACACGCGGAAAGAAAAAAAGGCCCAAGTTCGAGAACTTATTAGTTGACCTTTAATTTTTTCTATATAGTTTATCTATCTATACGTATAGATACATACATGAAAAATATTGGCTACACACACCCCTCTCCTTTCACACCAACAGGCAAATTAACATTGATGGTATTCAAATTTATTAGGATCAAATACGAAATAGAAGATCCAATTTCGTAAGTTATTTTTTTGCCAGCAATGTGGTGAAGGGTTTTATTCTTATAAAATGTGCCTCAATATGTAAGAGATGGAAAGCATACACAACTCATATATCATCTCAAAGTTTTCAACTCATTCTATGTGAGATAAGATTTTGTATCAAATAAAAGCATAGATGATATTCAATTCATTAATTATTAGACATCATCTGAAATTAATTAAAATCTAATTTCACAAGGTATAGTTTCACTGGTACACGTAATGACTACATCCTTATAAAAAGATGTCTCCATGGCCATGGTTGAAAGAGCAAACAAATTTATAAATTTTCTTAAAATCCTCAAATTCTTAAATATAAAACATCAAAATTTAATATCATATTAAACATACATATATATATATATATATATTTGATCCACAAAAAGCACACGCGTGCATAGAGATATATGCTTAGAAGCAAATAATTTGTGTAGTGTTTCTTGTAGTTTAGGGTGAAAATTAATTAGGGATGGTCATGTTTGAAACCCTCAAGTCATTACAAGTCTTGTCCTTCCAACTAGAAAACAATGGAAGTCTTGATTTGGTTCGATCACAATTAGGTAATGTGCTTTAACAAGAATGACAAAAGTTGGGGTCACAATTTTTACCAACTTCATATTATATATTAGCAATCTACTATATATATTTTGACTTTATAGCATTTTACTATGTGTTCTTTCTATTTTTTTTGTTTGGTTTTGGTTAATAGAAGTGTCAAGACGGCCTATTTAATATTCTTATTATTATTGGAGAAAAATCACACACACACACAAACACATGTGGGTGTGTGGTGCGTGGGAGTCATTCTCAGTGGGACCCAAATCTGATGGACCAATCAGGTGGCCTCCTACTCGGTTTCCAGATGAGATTCTTGTACACGTATACGACGTCGAAACTGGGTCTCCTTCACTGGAACTCTGGATGCTTGTAGTGCCAATAGAATTTTCTCTCTTCCGTACTTAATGTAAGATCAATTTAATATATGTGTTGCAAAAATGCCCCTATACTTAATCAATTAGAGGTAATAAATAAATTCAGTTAATTTAAGCACTTAGCAACTAATATAATTGGTGTAGTTAGGTCTGAAATTCTGAACTCTTGAGTTTGAATATCCAATTAAACGTGTGGGCAAATGTCTACTTCTGAGTTAATGATTATTAATAGATAGTTGGTACATGTAAACTGTTAATTCATGATTGTGAAATTAATAAGATGTAAGATTGATCATAAAAGTCTTATTTTATATTGCAACATTGAGTGATTTGAGACAGTTTATAAACTACTCTCATTTCTTAATTGTTGAGATGTCTTTTTATAAGGACAAAATCCTCCAATTATTCCGACGAGACAAATAGTTCATAGGATTGAGCTCTTGACATCCAGTGATGGAGTCGGACATTATAAAATTTTAGTGCCATCGAAAAACAATGTTCAAATGTCTTATTCTAAGTCCCTTAATCAAGTGGTTCTAATGATATCAAATCATTGCTAGCTCCATATTAGAGGTTGCAATGACTGAGACATTATTTTATTTTATGAAGACAAAACTCCAAACCATGTTAATTTGTCAGCATAATAATATCATGTGCAAGTGCAAATTTTTGTAATAATGGACTTGGATGTAACAAGAGACAATTAATAAGAATTTAAAATTTATTTTCAAATTGAAATAATTAGATTGTCACTCTCACAAATCAAATAAGGTAAAGTTAATCAGGTTATGAAAGATTTTGCTGATTATGTTGTGTTGTATATGAGTTTTTTTGTTAAAAGAAAATACTTTGCTTGAGCATCAAAATATACATTTGCAGAAAGTATTGAGTTTCCTTATTCAGCATACCTATTTTCATTTCTCTATTTTAGGCAACATGAATGTGAAGTCACTTGCCACGTATCGCCCGGCATCATGATGGTTGGCCAACTGATCAACCTTCAATTTTATAGTTTTTAAATTATGATTTAATTAATTTTATAAGATTTGTGACACATGGTTCTATCGACTAAGGTTAATGTACTAAAATTGTGGAATTCTAAGGGGCTGTTTGGTTTCGTTTCCACACTTATTTTCAGTTTTCAACATTTTTATTTTGGTAAAAATTAGTTATGTGATATGATATGAAAATAAAAATGTGTTTGGATGAAATATTTGAAAATATAATGATTATGTTACAAAAGCAATAATTATGTTGGTTCCAATAGGTTGTCGGTAGAGAGAGATAGAAACAATTGAATAAAGAGAGAAGATATATAGGTTATTGGAAAATGTGTTTTGAAAATGAAAATAAAAATGATGTTGGATGAAAATGATTAAAAAGTAATGATTTTTATTCCTAAAATAGTAAAATTTGTGAAAATGATTTGTGGAAGTGAAATCAAACACCCCCTTTTTGGGATCAAATTTTACTAAAAGCTTCGAGTTTAGTGTAAATTTTATTTTTCAAGGTAAACTGTTATTTCCAAATAGATCAAGCATAAGCAGTCCTATAATTATGGAATCGGCTATAATCTTTTTTGAGAAAGAGAAAGAAATTTAAAAGAACCATATAATGAAATCTACACAAACTTAAAAAAAACTAATATTGGATTTACGTAAAACCAAATTACGTATTCAACTCTGTTTCTTTGTTTTATATATAAAATCGTTTTGAAGTTTGGATGGACATGTCACTGCAACAAATATAATATTTAGTGGCATCAATAAAGTGATATTTTATAAGATAATTATATAAAAAATTAATATAGTGATAGTCGTAAAAAAAATGCTACTAGAATATAATATTTTATGAAATTTAATTATAAATGATAAATAAATTAATGACATTTAATTGAAAATATCAATATACATTAATTTTAAAAATATTTAACTAGTGTCACTAATTTTTTTCTAAAAAATGCCACTAATATGTAGTTATGGCGTCATTCAAAAAAATATCAAATAGTAATTAGTAGCATTTTCTAGTATAATGATATATTAAGGTAATATAGTGTGTTAGTCTTAGAAAAATGCCACTATAAGAAAATATTTAGTGGCATTTAATTAAAAATACTAAAAAAATGTATTTTGTAGGCATTTAATTAGTGCCACTAATTTTTTTTAGAAGATGCCACTCATATTTATTTATCGTGTTATTTAGGAAAAAATGTCACGAAATAGTTTAGCAGCACTAATTTAGTGACATTTTGTAGTGTAGTGACGTGCAAGAATAATATATATAATGATCATAATTATTGAAAAATGCCATTATATTACAATATTTAATGGCATTTGATTAATAAATGACAAATAAAGATGATGATATTTGATTGAAAATGTCAGTATAAATTTATTTCAAGGCATTCAACCAATGCCACTAATTTTTCTGAAATTTTTTTAATATTATTTAATTATGGTGTCATTTGAAAAAGATGCCACAATAGTTGGTTAGTACATTAACGACATTTTATAGTGTAGGAATATATTTAAGTAATATAGTGGTACTAGTAAAAAAATAAATATCACTATAATATAGTATTTGGTGTCAATTGATTAATAAAATTGTAAAAGCATAGTGACATTTTATTGAAAGAACCAACATAATAATGTGTTAAAGGCATTTAATTAGTATCAATACCTTTTTTTATTAAAAAAAATGTCAATCATAATTTAATCATGGTACAATATAAAAAAATATCACAAAGTAGATAAATAATATATGGCATACCAATAATTATAAAATTTATATATATATATATATATATATATCTTATCATTCATGTATTGATGCCCTATTTGATTTATATTAATGTATTGACTAAATTAACCATATACTTAAAGAAATATAATAAATTTAAATTTTTGTTGATTTTTTCTCTCCTCCCCTATATATTATGTTTTGTCTCTCTTTATTTTTGTGGATATGTTATATCTTTAAACTAATTAATCTCTAACACTTTTTTAGATATGTTATTTCATTTAATAAATTTGAATGCATGCATATATTTAAATAATTGAGTAAATGTACTTCAAACTATACAAATAAATTAATATCATTAATTACACTAAACATTTATGGATAGTTTGGTGGTAAACTCATATTCTTACAAATATTGCATAATGTCCCCCTATGATATTCACAATTGGTTGATAACCCCTTACGAAATAGAAATTGACAAAAAAATCACTATGCTTAATTCAAAGTTGCTCACTTGACCCAACAGCCTTTTGTTTTTTGTTTGATGTCTATTGAATAATAAAAAGATAAAATTGCCTTAAACTAAAACTAAAATTCAAATAATATTTACTTTTATCTTATCTATTATTTATATAATTTTTTAATTATTTTTTGTCCATTTTAGCTTAAATAATATTTAATATTTATAAAAATGATATATAATATGTTTCTATTTATACTTAAATATATAATATGTATACATGTATAAGTTTATGTATAAATATATACATATGTATTTTTTATTTATATATAATTGATAAGGTTGAAAGTCATATTTAGTGAATGGAGTTGTGTTTGGGCTAATTCGACTAGGGAGATCGAATGATCCAACAATGATATTCTTCTTGAGTTGAGATCTGCAGCCAACAGCAAACGTTAAACTAGCTGAGGTGCCCCCAACTAAGGCATTCCAACACTCAAGTTATTATTGGTCGAGTGAGATAATCAAGCAGCAGCATAAGAGCGTATCATGTATATGGCATACCTGGAGGGTGAATGGCAGTGGAGTATTTATAGCCTTCTCCTGATTGATGATATGTCAAAGATGCCTTTATCAAGTGTAGAGGGCTTTTGTCCTTGCTTGGGGGTTATTGGTCATTTCCAATCCTGATATTATTCCAGGTGGCATCGTCTCTTGCTTTCTAAGGTGAATAGTACTCTGAGAGTGCGCTTCCCTGATAGGGTTGGTGGCAGAGTTGGTGATAGAGTTAGTGGCAGAAGTTGTACTGGGGTGGCATGCGCCATTAATGCCGAAGCATATTGCTTGTCAGAGTATTAAATGCGGCAAGGATATGGGTCAACGTCGGAGTGAGCATTCTAGTCGATTATCATCAACCGGACATGATGGTCGACCAGAGGGATAGCTGAATGGACAGAGTGGCTTAAAACCTCCCGTTAGGTGAGGTTGAGAACTATTCGCTTGATCAGGCAGTTGTAATCAAGTGAATTAGCCCAGCTGGTCCTAAAGTGCTGTTGGGCCTTGGATGTTAAGTGAGCGTGCAAACCTTTCTGAAGTCAATAGTTTATTGGGTTGGGCCTGTTGAGCTATCTCATATCAATAATATATATAAATTATTTTATTTATTCCAAATTAAATAATATCTAATATTTAAAATAGTATATATAATATAGTTTTTATTTACACTTATATAATATAAATATATACATTTATCTATAAATATATTATATATTATTTATTTATACAGATCATGTATATCCATGTATAAAATTAAACAATATTAATATTTATAAGAATATAATATATTTTTTATTCATAGTTATATTATTTATTTATACATATCATATATATTCATATATGTAAATTTTTCTTAATTCTTTTAAAATTAAATAATATATAATGTTTATAAAAATATAATATATATTTTTATTTATAATTACATATAAAATATATGCACATCTATAAATATAAATATATATTTTTTAACCAAAAATATATTTTTTTATTTATACATAATATATACATATATACATCAATAAACATAAATATATATTTTTTCAATATATATAAATTTTGCAAAAATATATAATATATTTTTTATTAAATTTATATATAATTATATATAACATATATAATATAATATCCTACCCCCTGCCCCCAAAAACCACCCCACCCCTATCCCTCTTCCCTCTACCTCAACAAGCTGCCATGGCAGTGGTGCACAGTGGCTGGATTTGACCAAGCCTAGCCAAATTCGGCCATTGTCAATGGTGGTTGCATTGGGGTGGGACCCCAATGCGGCCCCCATGCACGCAGCAGCCATGGCTGCTACTTCTAATGCTGCCATTACAACCACACAAAGGCCATTGCTACACGTCTAATGCTGCCATGGCCACGACAGGGGTGGCCATGGCAACCATTTGTAAGTAGGCATGGCTGCTGTGTCTTACGTTGCCATGGCCGCTCAGAGGGTGGGGGAGCAGGTTAAGAGGGGGATGGGGGTGGGTTTGGGCCGTTGATTTTTTTTTATTTTTTAAAATATATTATATTATTTAATTTAAATTGTTGATTTTTTTAAAAAAAAAATCTAATAGCTGATAAATAAGGACAATATAATCTTTTTATACATAAAAATGTATACCAAATTGCAGAACCTATGCGTAAATTACATCAACCTTCTTAGGGATGATCATTGCATGATTCAAAAAATACAAGGATTTTTTTGCCAATTTTTATTTCGCAGGGAGTTATCAGCCAATTGTAAATATCACAGCAGGGCGCTATACAATTTACCCCATTTAATAAATTTGAATGCATGCATATATTTAAATAATTGAGTAAATGTACTTCCAAACTATACAAATAAATTAATATCATTAATTACACTGAACATTTATGGATAGTTTGGTGGTAAACTCATATTCTTACAAATAGATGGTTATGGATTTGGATCTTATAAATATCAATTAAGCCATATTGGAGTCTCACAATTGGGAATTAGTGGTACGTTAACACATATGGGAATGGTGGTAGGTATGGATGGCAGTAGGTCGGGTTAGGCTCGCACCATATCCCACCCCACCCCACCCCACCCCGCCTCATCCCGTCGGATTGGTGGGTTTTAACTTGCTAACTTGAAAAAAATTAGAAAAATTAAAATCAGTCAATGAAAGTATTAAATCAAAACCACTTGATAGCAATTAAAATTCAAATTTCAAGAACAAAAATAAAAAATTCATGCAAATAAGATAAGATTCTAGAAGCAAAATAAAAGATAAAAATAAAATTAAAGTAATAACCAACACAACATTCAAATTTTTATATATTGTGAGTTTGACAGTAAATTAAAACAAAAAAACTCAAAATTTTTAAATCCAACAAACTTCCATCATATAGCTCTAATCCCCTTCTAAATTAACTCATCCTACATTCTTCAACATCTTCCTATTCATTGAGCATAGTTGGACATTATTTCTAATTACAAAAATATAAAATAAATTATATTAATATATTGATGATGATGATGATGATTATAAATAAAATATTTATATGGGCGGGTTCAGGGTGGGGCCAGTAAACCCCATACCCCACCTCAAATAATTTGGATTAGGAAAATCCCACCCTATACCTGATTAAGTCGCCCCAAACCCGTCCCATTTGGAATGGGTTGAGCTCGGGTTCAAGTTTTGCCCTACCCCATTGCCATCCCTAGGGGTAGTTAACATATATATTTAAACATATCTTTTGTGATATTTAGTATGCCATTAATGTATTATTTTGTGGCATGTTAATATGTCATTTAAAGAATCTTTCAATAACATTTTAATATATCATTTGCTATATTTTTTGCTGCATGTTAATAGATCATTAAAAAAAAATCTTTCATAGCATTTTAACATGTCATTTATTACATTTTTTATGGTATGTTATAATGTCATTTAAGAGTTTTTTTGTGGCATTTTAATACGTCACTGCATGCAATTTTGTGGCATGTTACCTCGTTATTTAATGTACTTTGTTACATTTTAATATGTCATTTAATTTATTTTTTGTTGCATTTTATTAATCCCACAAAAAGAATAAAATAGTGACATTCATATCTTTAGCTATACCCATCTAGATGGCATTTCTTAAAATGTCATTATATGTAAAAGTGTCACTATAATTCTATTTCAATGCATTTTTTGATACCTCTAATATACAATTTTCTTGTTGTGTACTTAATTGCTTTACTACAAAAGTATTGATAATTTATAATTTATTAAATGATTTTTGAGAAGTCATGACAACTCTATCCTTGTTAATCAAATTCAATATGGTCATACTCAACAATCTCATAGTTAAATACTATAGGTAGAGCTATCAATGGGTCGAATTCAGATCAGATCATGCTAGATCCAAGTTCGAATTCAAAAGTAATATGCTAAATTCAAATTCGATCCAAGATCCATTGGATTTGTAGTTGGTATAACAATATCCGAATCCAAATAAAAATCGGATTTCCGTTAGAAATCCAAAAAAACTCAAATCCAAATATTTCAAATAAATTTATTATTTTTCTAAAAATTTAGTAGAGTCCAAATTCAAAACATTCATTCTTAAAAAAAATACACAACAAATTAATGAATAAATTTTCAAATCTATTGATCACTTAAAAGCAATAATAGAATTTAACTCAATCACATTCATTTACCAAATCATTACATTTTAGGTTCAATTGCAAAAAATAGTACTTATTTGATATTATAAATACATTGTTATATATGATTCTTAATCAATTAATTATAAACTCAAAGTTTTATAAAAAAGAAACCCATTCTAATCAAATTGAAATTTGTATTGCATTCTTGCTGTATTACGGCATTCGATTCTTTCTCATTATTTTTCCCACATAATTTTTTGTTATAAAAATTAAAAAATAAGTGATATAATTATGATGTAAATAAGATCAAAATCTAACAATTTATATGAAAAACAAATATTTTCATATATTGCACAAGAGTTCATTACTTTTTTTATCCAAATATATACTTTGGCATTACTATAGGACTATGTGTGTATATATATGCATAATACTATATATGTATAATATTAAATATATTTGGATTTGGATTATTAATGGATCGAATCGAGCCATATCCATATTCGCTTCATTTATTTCGGATTTCAAACTTTTTTAATCTGATCACATCCATCGAATCTTTTATCGGCTCAAGATCCTAAATAATTGGATCGAATTCGAATAGAATTTGAATTAAAATTCGCTCTATTAACAACCCTAACTATAGGGATGGCAATGGGGAGGATAGGATCGGAGATTACTAGTCTCCGTCCTCATCTCCACTTCCAAATCAATCTCCTTATCCACCTCCATATCGAATAGAGATGAGAATTTTTTTTTCCCAATCTCCGCATGTAATAACATCACTAATTTAATTCGCAAAAGTTTGAGTCAACCACCAATTGTGTATTTTTTTAATTCTTAAGGCGAGTTTTCATCTTTCTCTTTTTATTCAAATTTTAAAAATTCTCTTTAATTGTAATAAAATGTGCACGTGTTCCATTAATTTTAAATCTTTAAAATTATCTCATTTTAGTTAATATAAAACAATATATAATGTTAAATTTTATATATGTTTAGGTAAATGATTCAAATCAAGCACAATAAGCATCCAAATCCTCCCATATAAAAATTACTAATAAAAGCTTTGGTATAAAAATATATATTATTTGTGTCATTATTGCTTAGAATTAAAATTTATATTTAATTATACTTGTTGCATTATTTTGATTGAAAGTAAATAACTTACACATCATTATTTTGATAAAAGAAATAAAGTAGAACATTATAAGTTAAATAATTATTAAGGATAAACTATAAAATTAATTCAATCAATTAGATTTATATATATATATATATATATATATTTATGGATTATGAAGGTAGAGGAGTAGATTCCTTATGATCAAATTTCAATCCTTAACTGAGTATCCATCCGAATAGGTTCAGAGTGGGGAAAATTTTTTACCAGACACACATCCGTCTCATCACGGTCAAAGTAAGCATTTCCTACACTCGCCTTCAGACTCAGTTAATAATTAAAATTCCAAACTCATCGTATTGGGGCCAGTGAATACCTACGTGTAGCAGGTTAAATTGTCGTCCCTATTAAATATTCCAATTCGTATATTTGGGCTTATAACATAATTACCAATTTGATGCAATTGGACAAAAGGTTTATTATATGTGAGTTAAGATCTTAATGGAGGTGACTTGCTGATATAGTAGATTTTGCCTAGAGAAACATACGTGTATGTATATATTTTATTTATTTGCCATGTTATTATGAATCTTAATAATTTGTAAGGTATAGCATAGTCAATTATTATGCTCAAAAAGTTTCAAAACTAAAATAAATGTAAAACTTTCAGCTGCAAATTCTTTTCCCCTATGGTTCGTTTGCAACTACAATTCAAAAGTAAGATTTAAAGGGCAAATTTATTTTTCTTATAATTTTGCTTTTTCATTTGTTTAATAAACTCAAACCTCACGTACCGTATATGCTAAGAATATAGTATAAATCTAATTCAATTGTCAAAATTAATGATTACTTACAGCATGCCCATACCCATGCCTAGCATGTTAGTCCTGCTCAATAGTACAATTCAACAACATATTGAAATCTATCAAAAATTAAAATCGAACCATGTTGATGTATAAATTCTAAGTCTCATATCTATAAAAATCATGGCTCTCAATTGAATTCAACAATATATTGAAATCCATCAAAAATCAAAAACACCTGAATAATACAACAGACTATGCCGACTTATAAACCCTATAAAAATCATAGCTCTCATTCATTTCAAACACTCAAAATTAAATCAGCTAAGATAAAAGGCGGTTTTTGACTCTGTCTACGATTTAGAGCTCTAAGTACACAATCTGATCGTGTTGAAAATAAATTCTCATACGCAAAACTGATCGCATCAACCACCCACCTCAAAATGAAGACCAAGTCAATGATCCATGATAGAAATTAGTGTACAATACAGACAAGAATAGTACTTGAATACAGCAATGTCATGTTAGGGAATATCCATCCCTCCTAGGCAGGGAACCTGGATACCAAAAGCTCAGAAGTGTCCTAAGTTGATCCGTAAATTCCTGCAAGGTGGTCGAGTGCTTGAGCATCTGCTAAAAATATCCCAGAAATTTCAAAACAATACTTACCTTTTTAAAAAAAAATAAAAAATAAAAAATTCTGCCCAACCCAATGTGCAATAGAGTAGAAGGTAGAAAGATGTGTTTACTTTCTGAAAGTGAGGATGTTGGGCCATTCTAGATGGGGGCCCATTAATAGTTGTCCCACAAGGATCCCGTGGCCTGGACCATTTTGGCGGTTGTCAACCCTTCTTCTATAATTCGCTTGTTTGTGATGTAACATAGTATGTTGCCACCCCCGCACCCCCACACACTCAACAACCTCCACCCTAAAAAATAATATACATATATATATATATGTATGTATGTATAGTTGAATGGATATTTATCTAATTTCATATTATGTTTCTGATATAAAGATTAAGTTTTTGGTAAATAAATATGTATGTTTTATTGTTTAAATTTGATGGGTGTTTTGCAATAATAATATTCATCATATTTGATTGGGTGTTGATATATTATTAAATTAATATTTTTTTAGATGTATCGTTATTAACAAATTATTTGGGTTCAACTGAGTTCAAGAGTATATCAAATCCACTAAAACTCAATAACACCACTAAAATGGTATCCCTATTATATAAAATTGTAATTTTCATATTTTGTGCCTATAAATACTGCTATCATTAATTGAGATAAGCGGCTCACGGCATTTTTTTTATTTGAAAATTTAAAATTTTAATTTATCAGTTCTTATCTCCCGCCTTCATAGACATTAAGAGAATTTTTTATTAATTATGCTAATCCCTTATTTGAGGGTCAATATTATTTTATATATTCTACGTCTCATTGTACGTGCTAAGTCCTCCAATTGTGGAACTACATCACACTTAAAAAAGAGAGCGTAAAGAAAAAAGAAAAAAATCATAGTTAAATGGGTATTCAACTAATTTTATATTATATTTTTAACATAATAAGTTGTAAATGTGTGTATCCATTTTTATATTTTCAAATCTAATACGTATTTTACTATATTATTATTTTATTATAGTTAATCAGTTGTTGATGTATTAAAAGATTAGTTTACCGAATAGTTTCGCTAGAAAAAAAAAATAATTCAGCATTGAATGATGAAGATGGTATTTTATATTACATTTTTAATATGAATATTAAATTGATGTAATTATGTGGTTATTTGGAGTTTTGACCATGTCAAAATAAGATACGAAACAAATGCAAAGTCTTACTATGTCTATCTGGATTTGGAATATATTTATTTAGACCTCATAATGTAGTCCCATTTTATGTTTTTTTCCTTACCTAAGTTGAGAAAAAAAATGCATAATTACAGTTTTCCTTAGTAACTGGTCAATAAGGCCATCGTAGAGCGAGTCTAGACCCCCTAGGCCCTAGTCATTAATACAATAGAATAAGGTGCGGACAAAATGGGTTGGAGCCAATCACCGACCTATCCGGATTTGGGATTGTGTCAGGTCTGGTCATGAGCCGTCCGACCAATCTTTTTTGTGCTGAGGCTCAGTCATATGTCAACATTCTTGCTATCTATCATATGTGTGTCATCCTTAATCAATTCATATCTATGTTCTGTTTCAAATTTTTCCCTTTTTTCCTTTTCTTGAGGAGAAGAGTTGAAACGGGCTATCATTGTCGAGATTCTTTTAGATATAATTATTTTTTTTAGGTCACTTGTTATAAAATATATAATTTAAATTATAATTGTTATCTAAAAACAAATTTATTATCTCAATTCACAACAGTGTAAGATATCAATTAATATAATGCAAGGGCTTTCTTTTTATTAAAAAAATAAAAATGGGTCAAATAAATTGAATTTATGTTTTATTACTTTTATGTTATAGTTAAACTAATTGATTGCTTCTCAACAACAAATAGCATGTGTCACAATAATCTATTAAGAGAGAGAAAATTGAGCCCAGTTTATTTCAATTAAAGAATGATTGTTTCGATGCATTACAAGGTCCTGACATCAAGATTCCATGTTTTAAGATTTTCAATACTCAACTTTTCTGTTTGAATTAAATCTAATTTTCTCAGTTTCTAAAGTTCAATTTCAGGGTATAGAAAATTGAAAGTTCTATGAACTTTCAACATTATACTTTAATTTTCTTATTCATACTTTTTCTTTATATTTATTTGATATTATATTTTGAAGTAAAAATACAAAACAATTGTCGAGCCCAGCACAATGAGAAGAAAAGGACAAGAAAAGGATTGATAACTTGTGATATTCAATTGATCAATCTCTCCCTCGAAAAGTACTAAATTAAACTTGTGCCAGAAGGAGAACGGATTGTGGATGATAAAGTTTGTATGCCCAAAATGTCAGTTGTCATGGACATGGAACCTCAACTGTGAAAGTGTGCCCAACAATTGAGAGCCTCACAAGGGCATAGACACAAACAAATGACTACTTTTTCCATTTAATGAGGCGGCAGCCAAACACACCTTTATTGGAAGATATTTGCCATTTGCGGTTGGGCTGTCTATTTTTGTCGGTAATTCTCCCTCCATTTGATTTTTTTTTTTTTTTCGTTTCTCTGGGTTTTTTGGTAAGAAGCTGCATAAGAACAAATTTTGATAGTCATAATTGATGGACGAAAAACAAAAATCAATAGTTAAACCAGCAAAGATCAAAAGGATAGAAGCGGCGCCAAAGAAGGAAGTAAGATCTCGAAGAAACCACTTTTGTAGCTACTCATGATTGCAAAACATAACTTAAACTCGGGTTAAGGCTAAAAGACAAGATCTAATACAAAAGTTTGAAATTTAGCAGCATCTGCTCAAATTAGAAGCTAAGAGCGTATTTAGATGAACTTATAAATTTTTAAAAATATTTTATAAAATGTTTAATAATTTTTTTTAAATATATATATATTTTAAAAAAATAAAATACTAAATCTTGTAAGCTTCTTTTGAAAAAACAAGAAACTCTTGATTTATTTTTTAAATCTAAAAAGTTCATTTAATTTTAATCATGTAATTGTATTTGCTAATATTTTATAAGCTGTAAATTTTTATTTTATTCAAATGCTTTATAGACTTATTTTTAAAATAAATTTTAGTATAGTATAAGCTTTAAAAGCATCCTATAAAATGTAAGAGATTGTACAAAAAAATTTAAATAAATTTGGCCAAATACCCTCTAAGTAAACGAAGCAATCAATATATTTCAATGTGTTTTCACAATTTCTTTGTTGATTAACTAATTTTTATACATTGGAATATATTTTGGCTCGCTCTTTTTGGCGACAACCTTTTATTTATTTAGATATTGAGGCAAAGCAAGCCCAAGAAGGGCATTTGACAAGGAGCGCCACTTTGTCATGGATCAATATTTATTTTATTTTTAGACTATGCTAGCTTTGAATCATTGCTTGAATTGTAAAAATAATTATTTAGATGTTTTTTTGGGTGTGGGAGTTAATGTTTTTACTAACTAGATTTTCAGTGGATTTAGGTTTATGTAAGTTGGAGAACCCATCTTGACTAGGCTTATTTTGGTGGGTTCGATGATCTCTTTTTTATTTAATTAATTTGATCTTTTATTAAATTTTTACTTTTATGTCCCCAGTATCTAAATTTGATGTATTAAATATATTTATTAGTTTTAATACTTCTATTAATTATTTCAAGTTTCAAATATTTATGAGTCTAAGAGTCAATAGTTTAATAATTTTTAGTTTTTATTCATACATGTATGACCATATATTTACAGATTTGTCTACTTCCAACTCTTTTAAACAAAGTTTGTATGTTACGTTAGCTCGTTTTCTTAATTTATTTGAAGAAATCGTGAAGATGGTTATATAAATAGTAAATATACCGATTATTTTTTGTTGGATCATTACAACGGGTATAATTGAATTCATCAAAATATATATTTAGTTTTGTTTCTTTATTCTTTAAAATTTCAACTTTACTTGAAATGTTACACTTTTATTTTATTATTTACTTTTCTATATTTCTACCATTTCTGATTTAGAATATGAAGATTTCATTATATTTATGTAAAATTTTGTGAATAAATGTAAAATTTTGTGAATAAATATAATAGTACATTTTTTCTTTAGTACATTCTAAATTTATCCTTCTTATTAGTTTATATTCTAAAAATCAATTTAAGTATAACTATATTTTATCAATCTATTTTGATTTTTTAATTTTTTAATTTTTTGATCTTTACTATCATATTTTTGTCTTGGCTTGTTTAATATTTAAGCAAAAATTAAAATGAAAGAGTTTTTCTAGACTTTTGTTAGCCTATTATTTAATATGCTATGTTGTATGTATTGAATTTATTACAAGATCTATTTACTTTTTTTAGGAGATATTATGCCATCATTCGGACTTGAACTGAGATGCTCTACCACTATTTCCTGAGAGCAATATGTCTACCAATTTCACTATAGCGACTTTTCTTGAACTTATAATAGCCTATAAATCCAAATCTGCTGTACATATGCCAAAGTAACAATTATAAACGTAATTGATATGAGATAGCCCAATAGGCCAAATATCAAACAAGAAAGCCCACAAGACCCAAAGATGAAATCTGTTTGGTTGACCGGTATCGACCTCACTTAAAAGTGTCTGTGGTCGACCCGTATCGACTTGAAGACTACTCCGATAATTCGAGCATTGGGTCTGATCGATATTGATCGACCTTCGACGTTCACTCGGATCCCCGCCGGGTATGTTGATCTGACGTGTCGAGCCCACTCCGATGACACGTGGCAGCCGGTGCAACTGCTGTCAACAACTCTGACAACCCTGCCAACAACTTTGGCAGACACATCCCCCTACTGGCACGGTTATCCAAAAAAACAGGAGATTTGGCCATCTGATACAGTACCAGAATCTGGACATGGAATGACTTTCAATCTCCTGACATGGAAAAAAGCTAGTACACCTGATAAGAGTATTTGGGTAAAATCACGCCTACATAAAGCTATAAATACTGCAGGCCCAACCACTCTCAAGGTAATGTCATTTTACATTATATACCTTACATTCTCTATATTCTCTCGACCAGAACTAATTTGAGAGTCGGAGTGCCTTAGCCAGGGATACCTCAACTAGTTTAACGTGTATTTTGGTTGCAAATCTTAGGCCCAGAACAATATACTATCCTCGCTTTCCTTTACAAGCCGCTTGCAGCAGTTCATATGCCAAAGTAACAATTATAAACGTAATATATATAATTATCATCTTTTTAGCTTGAAGTAATTCTAAAATTTTATTTATCTAAACTTTTTCAACAATCTTCACTCCATCAGTGTTGTTCTCTATCCTTTCCATGGCATGTTATATTTTTCTTTTCTTTTTTCTTACTCACATACTTTTGTTTGTGGAAGTTTTAAAATTTTTTAACTTCTCACAATTTAACTTGAAATACATTTTACGTAAATAAAATTTTATGTTCTTTATTAACTTTGCATACTTCAGATTTTTAAATACGTACATAACACAATAATAATGCTAATTATTTCTTTTCTTTTTTTCTTTTTAATAAAGCAATCTTATTACTCAACTTTTAAGCTTTATCAAGAATTAGGAGTTAATTTCATCTAGAGAATCAAAACCTTTTCAAATAAACTTATTCTTCAATTTTCTTCGTTACGCTCGTGCTTGGATGACTAGAAACTTCATCTTTGATATTTGTCAAATACTAAGTATACTTAATTGACCGTTAAGGAGAAGTGGAAAAAAATGCAATGAAAATGAGCTATATTAAATAAATAAATATGTATATAGTTGAAAAACTTATTTTCAACAAAACGCGCCAAATCTGATTAATTGACAGCATAATTTCTTAATTATATATTTTCTCTCTAGCTTGTTCTAGTTAAGCAACAACTGTCGTGATCCATTGCAGCAAAATCAAACAAATTTGATCAGTAGAAAACCCGTGCCTGTCCTTTGTTTTTGTCTTCTTCATAATATATGTTACAAAGAAATGAAATGATATATATATATATATATATATGAAGAATATAATATTGCGCACTTATTGCAACAATATACGGGCTCCGTTTATTAGGTGGAATGGGATGGAAAATAATTGATGAAAAGTAGGATAAAATGAATTATGAAATTAAATAATTAAATAAATATTAAATATATTTTATAAGATTATATTTAAATAATGTATTAACCAATTTTAGCTATGACCTTATGTGTACTTTGATAAGTTATAATATCTACGTATATATATTTTATCAATAAATGCAATCTGACATATTTTACTTTAAAATTGGATGGATAATTTGAGCATTTTTAATCTATTAGGGATAAAAATTGGATTTGGATAGATGGGACGCCTCATTCTTCGATGAATTATTTTCATACCGGACCAAAATTACCACTATGGGCTTTTGTCCAATAAAGTATATGTAGTATTACATTGGATAAAATAATATATCAAATTTAATAACCCAAAGTAAATAAGATCATGGAATAAAAATGATTTTTTTCCCACTCAAATCGACTCATGAATTCTAATATTCTTTGGGTTATTAGCTCACACTATAGTAGGAGTTGTCTATATTTCGATTCATAGCCCGCAGGTTTTTATATAATTTTAATCTTTATGTGTGTGTGTATATATATATATATATATTTAACCTAAACATATATTAGCATATTCACATTATTTTAATGATGTGTAGTGAATTAATGAGTGTTATAATTTGTATGTTTGGATTATTGATTTTTTTACCATTTTACTAAAATTAAAAATCTTGAAATTGAGCCCATATAGTTAGTCAAAGTTTACTTAAAAATTTAAATTTACTAAAATAAAAAATTTAATTGTTGTGCTGCAATCACGTCCAAGGTATTAATAAAATATCTTCCAATTCCAATTAAAGCAGGGCTAATATGAAAATTTGACAAAAACTGTGGATTAGTAAGAGTGAGTGTAGGCGAGAATAATTAGTTGTTAGGAAGGCAATTAAATAATTGATTAAATTAATCGCAAAACCTCCATTCTTTTGATTCAATGAATATTGTCATGGACTATCAAATCTTTTTTTGTCATTTTCTTGGAGTTTGAAATCCATCTCTTTCATTGTATTGCTAGCTAATCATGCATGCCTTTCCTTTCCAAAATTAATTAGCTTCTCCTAACAAGCAAACAATTCTTTTTCATTTCCCTTTTGTGTTCTTTCAACTTCACATCAATCATATTAGTCGCACGATCGAAATTAATTTTATGGAGATATAGATGGTATGTGAAGCCAAAAAATTCAACATTGGACGATGTTTTTTTTCAATTATTTATGACTGTTTTAAATTAAATATTGATTCATGCATTCCATGGATATATGTAAATAAACTATGTGTAAGAATATTGGTTTGTGATTATTATTTGTTTTTACGAAAAAGAGAAAAATACTGTCCACACACACACACATATATACATATATTCATTCCTTATTGGGGGAAAAAGGCCAACAGAAATTATAGGTGGTCTATGCTATAACGAGTGCAATGAAATAAAAAATATTTAAGTAAAAGAAAAAATAAACTATATTATAATTCTCCTCCTTTCCAACCATCATTCATTTCATGTCGAATTACTCTAAATCCAATTCTTCAATTAATTATATATTTTTCAGATTTTCATGAAAAAATTTTGGTTTAATCTTTTTTGTTGATACATTATGTTGGGATCTTCTGAGCATAAGTTTTGATTATGATCCTTTGTAAGGAAAATTTCACTAACAAGTTTTATTTCATATTGCATTTGCTGTAAAGAAGGAAAAAGCTCAAAAGGTTCAATAGCACAAAATCAACAATCTGCATGCTCAAATCATGGCCTAATAGACGGAAGAAAAACAATCATCCAGAAATATAGAAGGAAAGTAACCGTTGAAACTTTTAGATGAAAATCTGCATATTGTAAAAAGAAAATTTTCATTGAAAGATAAGAAATCAGATTCAAAACTCGTCTATTCAACAGATGACATCCAAAGACAAAGACACTGAGCCTGTCTCAAAGTTCAAAACTCTATAGAATATTTCTCTGGAAGTTACTATAGAAGTTTGCCTTTGCCTTTCAACATCTAGTCTGTTAGGTGTCTCTGCAAAATAGGAAATTGTTTTTTGTCGTCGATTTCTTATGTTTTGTCTTCTTTGTAACTTTATTCTTGTTTAATGTAAGTGTAGGTTTAAAATCCTAAGACTATATTTTAGGTAATGGATTAGGATTGCAAAACCACGATAAATCATCGTGTTCATCTTATTTGCTGCTTTTATATACTTTATCCTATTGAATTCTTATAAAACTGTTTTATCAGACTATTTACAAAACTTTTTAAAGGAATAAAAGTGTTTTATTAATTGACAAAAAGATGAATTCACCCCTTCTTGATTCTGTTTTACTATCACATTCTAATATACCCCACTTATCTCCAAGGATACATAAGTAAAATTTTTAATAAAAGAACAAATATAACTCGACAAAATGGGTCTCTTAGCCCATTTAAATAGGCCACTAAGCATAATGGGCTCCACTCATTATTGATATTGTTTTTTTATACGAAGAAAGATAAATAGACCGACCTATTTGGCTTTGCAAACTTTTAAAAGAGCATAAACTTAGACTATGTAGTAAAAAATGTTACTTTTTAAGTTTTGACTTGACCTTTTTATTAAATAGGCTAGGCTTAGATATGCCATAAATAGACTAGACTATAGACCCCTGACGAGTGGTTTGGCATATTCCCATTCCTAATGATGATAATGTTATTCATTTAATTTCTTGACTCTTGCCCTAATTAAAGGGGGATGAAATTGGTTTTAAGTTTTAACTCCTTAACAATTTTCATATCTATGAATATATATATATATATATATATTGGCACTATTCCAAAAAAGAATAGGCAGGCTGCTGAAAGAGCCAAAACTACTAAAGAAAAAGATATCAGTGATGACTGTTTGATTAATCGCTAAGTAAGTAAAAATCGATTAGTAATAGAGTTAATGATCGATTTGGTGACTGTTTCGAGTCGATCATAAAAGTTCTTGCTTCTAATTTGTATTGACCATTAATTAAACATAGTTTTTCGAAAAAATATACGATAACTAACTGATCGCCAATTTCAGGTGGATTAAAAGAATTAGAGAGCTTTAAAGCTTGCAACTTTGAGAATTCAAGCACATGGCCTATTCTTTATAAGATGACTTGCTAATCATTAGAGCAAATACAATTTTATACATTAGCTTCTACAAAATATATATAGAGAGAGAGAGAGATGCATATACAAATTAAAACATAATTATGATTAATATTCTTGCTAAATAAATTACTAATATTTTTAGTTTTAAAATTTAACTAAAATAATAATTATTTATTTAATATTTTTATAATTTTTCTTCAATCAATAATTAAAGTGCAATATTTATTATTTACAGCCATTACGGATAAATTCTAAGCATATTTATCATTGTGTATATATTTTACAGACACGACATAAATAAACATTCTAATTTAGCATACACTATGTACAGTTATACAAATATGCTAATACACTCAATAATATATATATATATATATAATATTCATATCAGAATATATACTTACTCATAATATATGAATGTAATATATATATATATATATATATATTTGGCATGTATGTTATTAATTAATTCTCATACTTTTTCCTTGTATAGAATATTATTTTATTTTATTTCTTTGTGTATCAGTGCATACACTTATAAATCTTCAGTTATATAAATATAATGTAGGAATATTTAGTATTTATATGTTTATATATAAAATTGTATTTGTCTATTTTATGTAGACAAATGCTACATTTTATTCCTTATATAATAATTACATAAATTTTTATGTAAAAAAATAACATTTTATATTGATAACCGATTATTGATCAAAAAATATGGTCACTTATTAGTGATTGCATGCATCAATGACTTAAAGAAAATCCAATCACAAATTATTGACTCAAAAGTAATTATATCATTAATTAGTGATCTAATTAACGACCGCTTTATGTTAATTAGTTATTGAATAAGTGACATGTAAAAGTATTGCTAATTAATAGTCATTAAACAGTCACTAATTTTTTTCAAATAATATTCAAATCATTGATGGATCACTAACTAATGTTTAATGCATTGTGCAATTATTAAAACTCAATTTTTTTGTGACGGCATAAGATAAATTGGTAAGCACTCTTTTTATTCTTCCTTACTTTCTATCAAATTTATTTTGAAATATTTAAAAACATGCATAAAGACAAAAAAAAAGCACCCTTTCAACTAATTTGCTTTCTATGCAACTAAATAAGAAATAAAAAGAAATTATTGTAGATTATTTGATTTACCAGATACATCAAGGAAAAAAAATAGGAAAGAATATAAATAAATTTCTTTCTAGATAAAATTAGGTTGTGAACGCTATATTCATTATTGTTGGGTGGTTCATGGACCCAATGCAATGATTCCTATACTTATATATATATATATATATGTGTGTGTGTGTGTGTGTGTGATTTGATATTGAAAACTAATAAATAATAGATATACATACATATGAATAAATTAAAAAAAGAAAAACACAATGTTCGTGGCTTCAATATATTTTTTTTTTTTGGGAATAGTTTGAAGTGAATACAATATTTTGCTAGAAGTAAATCCCGGTTGTATTTTTCTTTTTTTAAAATCTCTATTTTTGCTTTAAAATTAATTTTTTTTTATTCATATACACACTCATATAATGAATTCATCAAGATTCAAACTTCGTACCTCATACATACAAGGGTTAGGGCAACATCATTGAGTTAAGTGACTACCGATAAAAAAATTAAATAAAGCTTATTCACTTTTGAATTCATCCCAATCTTCATGTCATGCCCAATTTTTTCTTTTAGTATAAATACGTAATGACTTCTAAGACTTATACTCCCCTATCTCAAAATTAAACTTCTCAAGTTTTATGCTTTCTTTTTTGTAATTTTGCGTTGTTACTTTTAAAGGTAATGATCGAAAATTAAGAATACTAAATTAATTCTTTAATAAAAGGAGGCATTTAGAAACAAAATTTTGATTTTGTAAAAATATAAACTCTTATTTAAAAATTTTTAAATTGAATATGAGAAAGTGTGATGAGAATTGAGAAGTCGTCGACGGACGAAGGAGGGAATTTGACCTCGACCAACCTTATTTAACAACGCCACCAACACCACCGTTGTGATTTATTGCATTACGTATGCACATCTTTCATTTAATTGTATGATAGTAAACTATACATCCTCATTAAAAACTAGTCAAAATTCTTTAGAAGACTCTTCCCTTTTCCATTTTGAAAAAAACAGTAGCATGATTTAACATGTCTAGATATTAATCATATTTCCCTCTTAAAAATGGGAAAATTTGAAAAAAGAAAAGAAAAAATGTCAAACCGACCGGGAGAAAAGGTTACGATAGCAAGCCCCTCCCGGCCGGAGAGCCTCCAGGACAAGGAGGCGGCGATCAACCATCCACTTTCATTTTTTTATGTTTGCAAACATTGCAATAATTATTAAAACCTTTTACATTATTACTTATCATTTAATCACTAATTTTTTTCTTGTAATTAAACGATCTCATATTTGCTTTAAATGGTTGGGACCCCTAACTTTATACTATACTTTTTGAAAATAAAATTAGCGATAACTAAATTTATCTTTTAAGTAGAAAGGTTCGTTACACAAGATATCATCCAATTTGATAAATCAAATATAATAAAAGATAATAAGAATACTGTTTTAGCTTATTTAATATATCATCTTCATATAGAACGAAATATTCGTACTATAATATAAAATCATGAAGAAAAAATATGACAAAAGTATCATCACATGATTTTTGTTCCTTTATAATTTTTTAAAATAAAATTAATAATTAATTAAATGTATCAATAAATATGAAAGCATGATATGTTAAAGTATTATCTCATCAACGACAACAAGAGATTGTATGTAATCGAAAAACAATAAAAATTTCTTTTTTGTTTTAATTTTGTTTATATTTAAAATGTTGCATTAGCCTCAGAAATTAACGAAATATTCAAATAGAGACAATATGTAAGAGTTTGGAATTGGAGCGTGGGCCAAAGCAAACCAAAGCAAACCAACACCAACACCAACACCACCGTTATGGGATTATTACATTATCTTGCTGTCCCATATGAATATGATATGATACAACCTTGTATTTATTGTGTTGACTCTCTCTGCCTCACTCATCCACTTTTATGCGTATATGTTGACTGTCAGAATCCGCAAATTAATAATTTGATTCCTCATCAACTTCGAATGGGCAGAAACAATCATTCATTTTGTGTAACAAATTCACAAGATGCATACAAATATATACAAATGTTAATAGTACCAAAATATGTATTTTGCTGTATATATGTATAGAATGTGACATGGTACTTTTGGTGTAACATGTGGATGGACAAGAACCTCGTGATTCTTTTTATTATCATTATTATTATTATTATTTCTTTGTTATTTTTGAAATTTCCAATTTTTTTTTCCATTGAAGTTTGTTAGACATGTAAATATGTTCAATTAGTTAACATTTAAGTGATTGCTTGCGATACTCTATTCCACATGAATTAAATATTGAAATAGTGACTAGTATATAAGTCTTGGCCAAAGAACTCATGTGCATCTATTGCATATTCTTTTTGGACAAGTTGATTATAACCTAATTTTAAAATACACTCGGTGGGTTTGGAGATCTTCTCGTGTCAAATGAGCTCATGGGCCCAAGGCATGACATTGGCGATATTAAGAACTTGCAATAGAAGAGAAGTTGAATTGCAATAGGAATGTAATTGGTGTGGTATCTAATCTAACAATATATAAATATAATAAAAATAATATATATATGCGTATATGTATATATTTAATGAAAACTATACATGTTGGTTATTATATTATAAGCTAGTGAAATCTTTAATTTATTTATATATTTGATAAAGATGCAAAATTGACCCTATAACTAAATCCTAGTGGCAAGCTAGTGCATTATTTTTTTGAAATTTATAATAATTATACTAACACTTGAAATTTAATAATTTGAAGAGTGACTGAGCGTTTTTAATTGAGAAAGAGGATCAATATTAGTTGTAGGACGGTTGACCAAAAAAAGTCAGTTAGTCAATCAATCATCAAATTGTCAAATTTAAAAAATTTGTGTATAAAGTAGGAAAATATAGTGTCCTAACTTGCTAATAGGGTATAATTACAGGTCCAATTTTGTATTTTCGAGCAAGTATGGAAATTTAATAAAAATGGGTAGTGCGATGGCCATTTAAATTTTTCACAAGCTCATCCACTTCAAAAATACCGAGTATTCTTCATTTTTATTACATTGAATTTATTAACACTTTTTTATGGGGTTGAAACTCGAATTAAATCATACTCAACTTGCTACTCTCATGCTCCATAACCATTATTTCTCATTCCTTTTTATATCATCTAATGATTCCTGAATAATATCATTAAACAAACTCGAATAAATCTACAATTCTTGAGTCCATAATTTCTCGTATTTACGTTTTCAAAAAGCAAAAAGGAATTGATTAGTCGACCCACAAGATAGTGTTAAATAATTTTAAACTCTCGTTCTACATAATTTGTCGCTGGAATTGAATGCAATTATTGCTTAAGAGAAACTTCGCGACTAAAGCTAACACCGTAATTATAAGAAAAAAAAACATACTAAGCTCATCACAAAATCAAATACACTGCTTGCTAACTTTAACTGGGCCCAACCATCTCTCGAGAAAGCCCCATTTGGCAGCCCAAACTCAGCCAGATTTTGAATTGGATTTGCAAATGCTTCCCACAACCCACAAACCCAATAGTAAGCAACTGTCAACGCAGGGCTGCCAACAGGTCAATGTTAAATCGGATTTGTCATATCCAAATTTAAATTTGATTATCAAAATTTATATTTGAATCTAATCCAAAATTCTATAGAATCTTTGTTAGTCAGATTCGAATATAAATTTTGATAATCAAATTCGGATTCGAATATGATTGATTCAATTCAAATCTAATCCGTTAACAGCACTAAGCAAAGGTTGTCAGATGGTTTTGTGATTAGAAAACATAACAAGGAAAACTTGGCATTTTTAAATAATTATAGTTATAATTGTATATTCCAAAATAGCAAAAAGAAAAAAAATTTGATTAAATAATATAGCATATTAAATAGAATTGATATTGGTACTCAAAAATTTAAGTTCATATTTCTCCCCACCACCACTTGACTCTATTTTTGAACAGTTTAAAAGATTAATATTCATTACTTAATGATAAATTATTCTTTTTTATGCTTTATAATAAATATATTCTTCAATTATCTTATTCCCAAATTTGGCGGAAATGTTTAAGATAAATACTTATTCTTCCTTTTTTGATGGATCACAATCAATCAAATATAAAGTCTTGCATTAATTCTATTTTATTATTTTTTGCAATATCTCAATTAATTGAAAATATTCCTTTAAATCTCATTATTTTCTTGCCACCAAAAAATTAGGCATCCGTTACAAAAAATATTGCTATGAAATGAATTTTGCAGCTATAACTACCTATAGTAGCTACAAATTTTCTAAGCAAATATAATTTTTTAAAATAACAAGCAACAAAAATTACTAACTTTCAACGGTTAGTCATATTCATCACAATTGCAATAAATAAATTTAAAATTATTCACAAAAAAATTTTTATATATATATATATAAATATAAGAAACGAATAATTATTAGTTATGAATTGGTTGTAGCGAAAGTTAGCTCCGAAAGCATATGCTTTGGACTTTGATTAGGTCAATTTCGTAGTTTAAGCTATGAATTTTTAGCATCAGCTATGAATTAACCATAGCTAATGTCCTAATTTTTTTTGTAGCATCTTATTCATATATTTAATATTAAATTAATAACTCTTAAATTGTGATGTATGATTCTTCTTTGATAGTTCTAGAGTCAAATGAAATACTAAAAGTTTAGTTGTAAAAATGTTGAATGAATTTTAAAGTTTAAATAGATGAATCATCTAATGCTAAGAGAATGCAATATTCCCATTTACACACTTGAAATTTATTTTTCTACTATAATTTTTAGTTAGAATTCGTCATTATCATTTTTCATTTTAATTTTCTCAATTTTATACAAACGCAATGTGATTACTTTTATGATTTAGTTTGAACTTGATAGGTCGGTCGACCAGCGTCATTTACTTATTCTTTTTCTCATATTAAATTCATTATCTTGTCTTTAGAATTTTAGCAATTGATATATTAAGTTTCCACATGGGATTATTCCGTATTGCATATTTTTCATAAATAAAAAAATGTGTAATAATGATATTCCCAAATTAATGGATATTTTTACCATGTTGTCCTGCATTTTGATCACATTTTGCGCACTACAAAAGATTTTGGGCACATTACATAGGAGAGAAGCATCATATTTTTGTTGTCGTTGCAAACCTGAAGGTATGGAATCATTATCAATGAGGTTAATTACGCTCGGATCTAAAATTATAGTTCAGGGTGGCGACTGCTTGGCATGCAGGTCGTTGGGTTGAATGATGGCTTTTTGAATCTACTTGGCATCTTCTTTATCTCAAATATCAATTTTGCAGACAACATGTTGGGTTGATGTCAAAATAATTTTGGAATTAATTGTTTGAAAATTAAAGGAAGTTTTAAGTTATAAAAAGTTCACGGGAAAGTGCAAAACAATCAATCATCATCACTTCACCCACTTTGGAAGCGAAATTTATTGTGCAATTTTATTTTGGGATAGGGGTTATTCTCACTGTTATTAAGCTATCTACAAATTTGTTGTGATACCTTTGTAATTTTTCCTCTAAGAACGACAAGCACTCTTGAGATTTCAACCGTATGAAATTAAAGTATCTAGCTATTAAGTAGTAAGTTCATAAACTAATGAGTATTTATACAGAGCACATAATAGGATAGATCTGATCTCATGATCGCAGATCTGTTAGCCAAAGCATTACAATCATACACATTTAAACAACATGCTTAATGAATCTGTTTTAATTACCATAAATGATTCATTCGATGACACTCTAAGTACACTAAGAGGGTGTTTGGGTAAACTTATAGGCTTTCTTAAAACATGTTATAAGAAATAATTTTTTCATAAAAAGTTTGTAAGTTCCTAAAATAAAACGTTAGAAGTTTATATAAGCTTTTTTTAAAATAGTAAGTAGTTCTTAATTTATTTTTAAAATCTTAACTAACTCCTTTAGTTTTGACCGTTTTAATTATAGAATTGTCATTATTAATATTTTATAAGTTTCAAAAATATCTTATAAGATGTACGGACTTATAAGATCTTTTAAATAAATTTAGTCAAACACCTCTAATTTTATATATTTGGTACATATGCGTATATATTCTATTTCTTACAATATGAAATTATTGTGGACCATTATATTTATATAATTTAAAGACCTAGTTTAGCGATGTGCTAGGTAGTAACACATGGAAGGAAATATGTTAAATAAATGATCACTTACAACTGCCATGGCTCACACTAGTAGTTTACTATACTATCGTGATTATGGTGTGTACTATTGATACAATTCATTTTTATGCTGCATACATATCGTCACATCATCAATCAATAAGCTTAAGTCACATGAATCAGGTGGGAGAAGGCTAGAATTATTGCATGTTTTATTTGAGAATGTTGAAGTAAGTATTGACCCCACAATATATATATATATATATATATATATAATTATTTTATCAATGTAAAGTTCATTTTGTAAGATACCTTAATATATGATATTCGAAGTACTTAAATTTTATTGGGTACTGAAAAGTTGTGACTCTATTGGAGAAGGGCATACACGAAAAGTCATGTCTTTTAATTTTAATAATATATAAACAGGAGTGTGTCGAATGTCCATTAGGAGAGTACACTCTTTTGTGCGTATACAATGTACTTGCAGAAAACAGCAAGGGAGAAGTGTGGTGTGGACAAACCGATGTCGCTGTTCTTCAGCCATCAGTTATGACTTCAAGTTCAGGTATGCTGTTTAATTGCTTTACATGTTTAAAGATTTTGATTCGTAAATATTCAATGAATTGGTAATAGTTAAGATTCTCATAATTGATCATTGGAAAATCGACAATGATCTTGTTTTATAAAAGTAGTATTAATGACATTAATGTTTTGTTTGATTCAATTATTTTGATTAAAAAAAATGCTAAGCAAAAGCAAAACAAAATTAAATAAATATAAATTTCAAATTTATTTATTTGTTTGAGAAAAACAATAAAAAAGAGGAGGGAGACAAGAAAGTGGGCCAAATAAGCCTTCTCTCATTTCCTCACTATTATCAATAATTTTCTTACCAATCCAAGAGCTAAAGTTATTTTTTAATAATTTCTTTTGTCTCATTAAAATTTTAGTACGAGTTATAGTGTGAGGAAATCCTAACACTTTCTTCACATGTGTATATATTATGAGATAATTTTAATAATTTTTTCTTGTCTCATTAAAATTTTAGTACCAAATATCATATGAGAAAATTTTAATACTTTCTTCATACATGTATATAAACACGCATATTAAATGTTTGTTAAAATTCAAATATCGAACCACACATAAATATAAAAGTGATGGTGTTGGACCAATTTGACTATCTTAACCTTTTAACAACGCAAAATGCATTCATTCAAGAAGGAACTCAAGTAATATATACAATCATTTGAAAAATTTTAATATTTTAATAAAATAATATTTAATTCAATCACAATCAATGCTTCGAATGCATTATGACTGAGGTATTTTTTTTTTTCTAAATATAATAAAAAAATATCAATATAAATTTTTGGGCTCCGATTCTTAAATTTTTTCAATTAATTTAATTAGTTTTGACTCATATTTTAGTATATTGAATAGCATTTCGAGTTTATCGTCTTTCTCTCTAATACGTTGGCGCTGGCGAGCAATTGAAAAACTGGCGCCATATTTTTTCCACGCAAAAATTTCCAAAAATGCGCAACAAAAAGCCATTTCTGCCAACTACTGCCTCTATTACTCCGAGTGGGGCTAGGGTTCAGAAGGGTTTGTGTGGAGAAAATGGAGGATGATGCTTATTCAGAATCAGTAGTTTCTGATGCCGGTAAATTCCTCTTCTTCTTCGCTTTTCAGTGACTTATATATGTTTCTCATGCAAATACAAATCAATGGTGCGTTGTTTGAGTCACAAATGCTGGGGTGTTAATCTGTGAGTTGGTGGTTGAACCTTGTCTGGATAGATCATTTCTTTTTTGATTAAACTAGACAAATCAACGGTTTGTTTGAATCACAAATGCTGTGGTTTTAATTTTGTGAGTTGATGGTTGAATAGATCATTTCTTTTTTGATTAAATTGGACAAACCAATGGTTTGTTTGAATCACAAATGCTGAGTTTTTTGTTTGTGCATTGATGGTTTAGCCTTGCCTTGATAGATCATTTCCTTTTTGTTTGAATTTTCCCGGTTTTATGTGTATAGACATGAAAACTTCTGCCTGGGTTCAAAAGTTGGCCTGAATTTACCTTATGGATGTTGATTACCAGATGGGGGATCACGTTGAAAATATAAATACCTTTTGGTTTGGTATGTTTGTTGGATCAGGTTGATGAGAATTGGTTATGTGATGGAATCATTGAAGTGTTATGCAGGAGGACTTTTTTTGGCTTCCATTGAAAGTAACTCAATCTTAAGTTTTTCTTTTTTCTTTTTTTCTGCTTTTGGTATGAAGTAACTGACTAATGATTAACAAGCATACGATTATATAAACTTGATAGTGGAAGCTGGATTTATGTAAGATTTGTTCAGCTGAAGCGTTTGATGTGCGATGAATGTGCTCCTGTTCGTTATGAGCCATTACATATTTTAAGCTTGGAATCTCTTACTTGGTCGATTTGTGTGTGGGCCATATTTTCTTTGACTGATTAAATGACTCCTTGGCGCTTGATCACATGTATAATGACCATTGGCCACTTGCAAGCATGTGGAGAATGAAACAGACGCCCTAACCTTTCCAACACTCAAATTGGAAGTCAATATGATTTTATTGACATTTGACAAACTTAGAAAACAGAAATGATCTTGGTAATTAAGTGTTCGTAATCACCAACATAGACAATTAGCTGGTTAAAAGCTTACCTTAGAAAGTGATCATGCATTAATGTGATGAGCATTTAAGCATGCATAATTGCCAACCTTGTTGCATTCAGAGACATGTTTCATATAGAAGATGTGATCGACTCAGTTGTTAAAAACTTTTATCTACCTTCCTGTTCAAAGATGAACAAATCATGTATGTCTAAAGTTTGACAGGAGAACCACAATGATAAGTCATAACATAATTTCTAGTGTTTCCATGCAGTACATATGCCTTTTTTTTTTATCCCCAAATATAGTTTTTTTTTTATTCCACCCTTGAAATAAAGTTTTACTCGGAATCTTGCTTTAAAATTCTGTTATAATCATATCATTGGCTTCCATTGTTTAATAACCTCTTTTTTACCATCAGCAATAATGAGAATGTACCATTAATTTGTCATTTAATGAACTTGTGCTTTAGACACTTCTATGAAATGTTTAAAGGATTGTTGTGCACCATTTTTAGTTCCTGAGGTGCTTCATTTATGTAGCATTGTCTTGGTTTTGTTCCAGGAACCAAAAAGAGCAAAAACATAGTTTCTGCAACTAAAGAAAAAATGGTAAACTGATCGAAAACAAAGAAAAAGGCTTGCTTCTCCGATCACTGAGGATCCTATTGTTTCACATAAAATGCCAAAGCGAGCTGCTGCTTGTTCAGATTTCGAGGAGAAATCTCTCCATATATCCAACAAAGACTTGGTACTTGAAACCAAAAAAGATGGAGATATTGAGGAAGAAGTTGTAGCTGTTCATCTGACAGCTGGAAAAGAGGCTGAACAAGAGGATGGCCGCCCGTGTGGACGGCTCACAGATTTCACCTTTCATAGTTCAGATGGAACCCCACAGCCTTTTGAGATGATGGAAGTTGATGATATCTTTATCTCTGGTCTTATCCTACCACTTGGGGAGAATGCTGACAAAGAGAAAGGAAAGGGAATCAGATGCAAAGGCTTTGGGAGCGTTGAAGAGTGGGCCATATCTGGTTATGAAGATGGATCACCAGTAATATGGGTTTCAACACAGCTAGCTGATTATGATTGTATTAAACCCTGTGGCAGCTACAAGAAGTTCTATGACCATTTTTATGCAAAAGCTAGTGCCTGTGTTGAGGTGTACAAGATATTGTCAAAATCTTCTGGAGGCAATCTAGCCCTTGACGAGTTGCTTGCCGGCGTTCTGCGTGCAATGAGTGGGATGAAGTGCTTCTCTGGAGTTCTGTCTATTAGGGATTTCGTGGTTTCTCAGGGTAACTTCATCTATAAGCAACTTATAGGTTTGGATGAGACTTCAAAAAAGACTGATCAGCAATTTTTTGAGCTACCCGTCCTAATTGCTCTCAGAGATGAAAGTAGCAAGTTAGTTGATCTTGCTGAAGCTCAGCCTGGCTCTTTGCCACGGAATCTGAGAATAGGTCCAAAATGTGCAGATGAAAACAAAATAAAATTATCTGGTACATCTTCTCCAACAGAAGCTGAAGATTCAAAAATGGCAAGGGTGTTACAGGAAGAAGAGCGCGGCGCTCAATGAAGCAGAAGAAAGGCCGGGGTTCAACCTCCTTATCGAGCAAATACTACATTAAGATCAATGAGGATGAAATAGCCAATGACTATCCTTTCCCTGCCTTTTATAAGATGTCAAATGAAGAAACTGACGAGTATATCATTTTTGACTGTGATGTGCAAGATATTGAAGACTTGCCGAGGAACATGCCACATGACTGGGCTTTGTACAATTCGGATGCTAGGTTGGTTTCATTAGAGCTCCTTCCCTTGAGATCCTGTGATGAAATTGATGTGACCATATTCGGGTCAGGCATAATAACTACTGATGATGGATCTGGATATGATTGTGACGATGATTCCATTCATTCTTCAAGTGGTTCTGGGGCTTCCACAATTGAAGGGATGCCAGTTTTCTTGAGTGCAATTAAAGAATGGGTGATTGATTTTGGATCATCAATGATATCCATTTCAATACGAACTGATTTGTCCTGGTACATCACCCCCTCTGTGTGTGTGAATCCACAATCATATAACCCTCAAATATATGATTCTGGATTTTAACTCATAACAAATGGCTCCAGAGCTGTCCTGATATGTCATGATTTGCTGTGCATTTCCTTGTTTCACTTATTGCGGAGATTTCTGAAGGTTTCTTTTCATGCATAAATGCTTTAGTTTCCTTCTATTCTCCAGCATGCACTTGTGAAGTACTATAAATGCTTCACAATATTGTAATAGATGCTTTAAGAGGTGTCTGGATCATTGTGATTAACAATAATTGCTGCACATTTCCTTGTTTCAGTTGATTTATAGATTTCTGATGTTTTTTTTCATGCATAAGTGCATCATTTTCCTTCTTTGTTTTCAGGTATAGGCTTGGGAAGCCTTCAAAGCAATATGCTCCTTGGTATGAGCAAGTCCTGAAAACAGCAAGGCTCGCAATTGGTGTCATCACTATGTTGAAGGAGCAGAATCGGGTGGCAAAGACTTTCTTTCACAGATGTTATCAAGAGAATCTCTAATTTCACCAAAGATCACCCTGCTTTTATATCATCTAATCCACAAGTAGTGGAAAGATATGTGGTTGTACATGGTCCTATTATTCTGCAGCAGTTTTCAGAATATCCTGATAATAATATAAAGAAGTGTGCGTTCGTGACTGGCCTTGCCAAGAAAATGGAAGAGAAACACCATACTAAATGGCTTGTCAAGAAAAAGAAACTTTTGCATAGGAACAAAACAAACTTAAATCCCAGAGCTGCTACAGGGCCAGTTGTGTCCAAAAGGAAGGCCATGCAGGCAACTATGACAAGGCTAATCAACAGAATCTGGGGTGGATACTATTCAAACTACTTGCCTGAGGACTCAAATGATGGAATCCCTTGTGAAGTAAAAGAGGTTGATGAAATTGAAGAGCAAGATGAAAATGAAGAGGAAGATGCTCTGGAGGAGAAATTGCTATTACCAGAGAAAACCCTGACACCTAGTTTGGTGCCAAGGCAAACTAAGTCATGTTCAGGTAGCAAGGAAGTAAAGTGGGATGGGAAATCTCTCGGCAAACTACCTGCTGGGGAGGCTTTATATAAAAGGGCCTTAGTCCATGGAGATGAGATTACGGTCAGGGGGGCTGTTCTAGTGCAAGATGATGAATTTAAAGATTTTCCAGCCATCTATCTTGTGGTGTACATGTTTGAAAAGCTGGATGGAAGTAAAATGTTACATGGGAGAATGATGCAACAAGGCTGCCAAACTCTGCTTGGAAACACAGCAAATGAAAGGGAGTTATATGTTGATATAAGATCAATTCCTTGGGGTCATCAGCACAGGAAAGAAAATGAAAATACTGATAAAATTAATAGAGCAAGAGCAGAGGAAAGGAAGAAGGGATTGCCTACTGAATATTACTGCAAAAGTCTGTATTGGCCTGACAGAGGTGCCTTCTTTGCTCTTCCATATGGTTCAATGGGGCTTGGATCTGGCTCGTGTCAGGCATGCAAATTAAAGGAAGCTGACAGTCACAGGGAAAAGTTCAAATTTGATGCATCATTGATTAGTTTTATATACTGCGGAACTAAATATTCTATTAATGATTATGTCTATGTTAGTCCTTATTACTTCGCGTCAGAAAGGGAAAGTGAAGTTTTCAAGGGTGGAAGAAATGTGGGATTAAAGGCATATGCCATATGCGAGCTGCTTGAGATTTGTGAACTTAAGCAGCCTAAACAGGCTGATGCCCATTCTGTTCGGGTCAAAGTCAAGATTTTTTAGGCCAGAGGACATATCATTGGAGAAGGCCTATTCTTCAGATATTCGAGAGGTAATATCTAGTATATCACATTAAAAAGCCAAGAAAGTTCTACACATACATTATTCATAATCTATTTCAAACATCAGATAACTATCTTGACCATTTTGTAGGATTTTTGTGTGATTACAACAATGTATAAGTTCATTTATATTGAATATTAGTCATTATCAAGAGCTTTTTAGCACTTAACGTTTTCTGAATGGTTTCTCAGGTCTATTATAGTGAGGAAATGCATACTGTACCAGTTTATATGATTGAAGGAAAATGTGAGATCAGAAAAAAGAATGATCTTGGGACTCAAGATGTCCCTTTTGTCTTTGACCATGTTTTCTTATGTGACTATCTTTATGATCCTTCCAGAGGATCCATTAAGCAGGTAATGTTTTCCTTTGTTTCTCCAGATACATTCATACTAGAAATACCAGATCTTTTAGTGCTAAGCAGGCTAGGTTGTTGTTCCGTGCTCCAAGTTGGCTATTCTTATCTTCTTGCTAACTATTCCATTTTCTTACTTTCTAATACTTTTTCAATTGCTGGCCGCGTGCAGCTGCCATCGCATATTAAAATAAGGCACTCAGCTGGGCAGCAGAATGATGATGCTACATCTAGGAACAAGGGGAAGTCCAAAGAAGGAGAAATTGATTCAGAATTTGCGAAACTTGAAGAAGCATCTAAGGACAACCTCTTGACTACTTTAGATATATTTGCTGGCTGAGGTGGCTTATCTGAGGGACTAGAGCAATCAGGCAGCCCTCAATTGCTTTCATACATTTGCTAAACTAATTTAGGGTTTATATCCTTGCACGTATATTATGTGGTTGGGGTACTGATGCCTCTAATTCTTCAGGTGTGTCTTTCACTAAATGGGCTATTGAGTATGAAGAAGCTGCTGGGGATGCATTCAAACTCAGTCATCCTCATTCTTTGGTATTTATAAACAATTGCAATGTCATCCTGAGGTAGATTTCTTATAATAAACTTCAGTTCTCGGTCATACCACAATCGGAAACTCAGCATAAAGCAGCAAATAGCAATCACTAAAACCATATAAATGCAGGGCAGTCATGGAGAAGTGTGGGGATACAGATGAGTGCATTTCAACCCCTGAGGCTGCTGAATTGGCTGCATCTCTGGACCAGGCGGAACTTGATAACCTTCCACTGCCAGGACAAGTTGATTTTATTAATGGAGGGCCTCCTTGTCAGGTTGGTCAAACAACATGGTCCCTCAATTCCAACAATTCACTGAGCTGCATTGCTAAAAGTAGACAGAAATTCTGTTGTAGGGTTTTTCTGGAATGAATAGGTTCAACCAAAGCACCTGGAGTAAAGTTCAATGTGAGATGATTCTGGCATTTCTATCCTTTGCTGACTACTATCGTCCAAAGTTCTTCCTTCTTGAGAATGTGCGGAACTTTGTATCATTCAACCAAGGGCAGACTTTTCACTTAACTTTAGCTTCACTTCTTGAGATGGGATATCAAGTACATGCTGTTGCATTTGTTATGAGAATGAAGTTCTGGATCTGCATTTCCTGATGAAACTTTTATGTGTATTCAATTTGCTTCATGGATAGGTGAGATTTGGTATCCTTGAAGCTGGTGCATTTGGAGTTCCTCAGTCTAGGAAAAGAGCATTCATATGGGCGGCCTCTCCTGAAGAGGTGCTTCCGGACTGGCCAGAGCCAATGCATGTCTTCGCTGCACCAGAGTTGAAAATCTCAATGTCAAAAAATTTGCAATACTCTGCTGTTAGGAGTACTGCAAAAGGAGCTCCATTTCGTTCTCTTACAGTCAGAGATATAATCAGAGATCTTCCACCTGTGGGAAATGGTGCATCTAACACAAGCTTGGAGGTATTCATCATGAGTACCACACAGATAATGAAAGAGCTGGGTTTTGCATACCATCAATTGATAAACCATTTAAACAACTTAAGCTCAGTTTTTTACTCAAATTTTTTTTCATGCTTTCAATGTTCATCAATGCAGTATCAAGGTGAGCCTGTATCATGGTTCCAGAAGAAAATTCGAGGTGGCATGGGCATATTAAACGATCACATATCAAAAGAAATGAATGAGCTTAATCTGATCAGATGTCAGAGAACTCCCGAGCGACCTGGTGCTGACTGGCGTGATCTTCCAGATGAGAAGGTGCTGACATAACCAAATGGATTTTGGCTTCTGAAGCTCCTGTTATGTGCTCAACATTTTTATCTTATCATTAACCTGTGTTCTACCAATTTACAGATCAAATATCTACCGGACAAGTAGCTGATCTGATACCGTGGTGCTTGCCAAATACTGCTAAGAGGCACAATCAGTGGAAAGGACTCTTTGGGAGGTTGGATTGGGGGGGGGG
>JACGDI010005710.1:603539-613630 GCA_014898725.1 Jacaranda copaia
TCCAACTTCCATAACAGACCCCCAACCAATGGGTAAAGTTGGAATGTGCTTTCATCCTGAGCAAGACAGGATTGTTACTGTTCGTGAATGTGCACGTTCTCAAGTAAGTGCACCATCCCCATTTTGTTTCACAAAAACTTATTCGTATAGACCAATATGCCAAGTATGTTGTTCACATTTTGAATCAGGTGGCATCTTGGTCTTCTTCCATAGTAAATACGATAGCAAGATTCACTGTTTGACTGACTGATTTGAAATTGTGATCGTGAAATTTTTCCAGAAAGAGTGATTGCAGGCGTTTTAAATTAATATATAAATTGTATCATGAATATGCAAGAAACTTACAAATTTTCTGGTACTATTCTGGATAAACACAGGAAGCAATTGAGAGTAAAAAGTCACTGATAACTGCTGCAGATATGCTAGCCACCATTGTTAAAGAATAAATATAGACATACTGATGTCAATTCTGTAGCATATGTGATGATTCCTTTTGTTAGCAACAAGAATCAAAATTGGAGAAGGGGAGGTTATATGGATAAACTCAATATTGGATTTGGATTCTGGACTCGTACTTTTTATTAGGGGTGTCAATTGGTGGAATTTGAATTGGATAATGCTAAATTCAAATATGAATTCCAAAATAATATAATAGACCTAAATTCGATTCAAAATTCATTGGATTTATAATCGGTACAATTATATCCGAATTTAAATAAAAGTTGGATATTTGTTGGATGTTCAAAAAAATTCAAATTTAAATACTTAAAAAATTATCATATATTTATTATTTTTTAAAAAATTTAGTAAAACCTAAGTTTAAAACATTCATTCTTAAAAAAATACATAACAGACTAATGAATAAATTTTAAGTCTATTGATTATTTAAAAGTAACAGATTAATGAATAAATTTTCAAGTTTATTGATCATTTAAAAGCAACAATAGAATTTAACTCAATTACATTTATTTGCCAGATCATTACAATTTAAGTTTCATTGTTGATAATAGTACTTATTTGACATTATAAATACATAGTTATACATGATTTTTAATCAATTAACTATAAACTTAAAAGTTCTATAAAAAAGAAACTTATTTTGATCAAATCAAGATTTGCACTACATTTTTGTCATATTATGGGATTTAGCTCATACTTATTATTCTTCTCACATCATTTTTTGTTATAAAAATAGAAAAACAAGTAATATAATTATGATATAAATAAGTTCAAAATCTAACAATGTATATGAAAAACACATGACTTCTTTCATCGAAAACAAGTAATATAATTATGATATAAATAAGCTCAAAAGCTAACAATTTATATGAAAAACACATGACTTAAAAATTTTAAATAATTTGATCGAATTCGAATCAAATGTGAATTAAAATTCGCTCTGTTGACAACTCTACTTACTATTACTCAAATAAAACTTCAGCAACAATTGAGAATTCTGTCTCCTCTACATTCTTAGTTTGAAAAGAAATTTACACATATGTTCCGTTCAAGCATATGAAGCAAACGTAAGGAGGATGATCCCCACTATAGGAAAGATACATTTAAGAATTCTTAGTTGGATCCAGAGCTATAGAGCAAAGGATTATTTAGGACCTCTACCGAAGTGCTGACAATCATTTTCAAATCTCAAATCTCAGAAAATAGAATGGATGAGAAGCAACCCTATTTGGGTTCCAACTTTGATGGAGGATGATCCCCACTGTAGGCAAAGAGACTTTCATTAGTATAAGGATGGTCAAAACCTTTGCTTGCCCCTTCATAACTATCTGAAGCTGAAGCAGATTCAGCATTAGGATTCAGACCAGCCAATTCCACGATGTTTTCAATCTCTTTAACCACTTCACTCATCGTTGGCCTGTTGACACCTGACTCTTGAACACACCTCAGGGCCAGATCAACAAACTTTTCAACACTCCCAGGTGCTGTATTAGCAGCAACGATTGGGTCGAGAATGCCCTGAAGATTGTACATGTTCTTGGTCTTATCCATCGCTTGCTTCACTTCCCTAACAATATATGAACCCCTCTCTATTGGAGGTCTTGAAGTTAAAAGTTCCAATAGCAATACTCCAAAGCTATATACGTCACTCTTTTCAGTCAATTGCTGTGTCATGTAATACTCAGGATCCAAGTATCCCTGGTTAGGGCAAAAAAAGACACAAAGAAAGAGATCATAACCTTTTAGTGGTCGATTGAGTTCTTCTAAACCTCCATTTAGTCAATTTTTAGTTTGCCTTTTGCAATAAGTACAGGATACAACTCCAAAAACAACAATTGTATGTCCGCAGATCAATTCAAAATCTACTTACCATTGTGCCTTTAACCTGAGTGGTAACATGACCCTTTTCTGTTTCATACATAGGCTTAGAGAGACCAAAATCTGCTACTTTAGCATTGAGACGTTCATCAAGCAAGATGTTATTTGATTTGATATCTCTGTGTATGATTGGAGGGTTTGCTAGATCATGCAGATAATGCACCCCTCTCGCTGCTCCAAGAGCTATCCGAAGTCTTCTCATCCAATCCAACCTGATTCCCGTCCTCCCTGCAGAAGAAAAAACACACTTTTTAGTGACTTTCTTTAAGGGGCAACGGCCATCCTAACAGCCAAACTGCGCGCAAGTACCAGTAAGACTGTCCTTCAACGTGCCGTTTGTGATATACTCGTAGACCAACATTTGTTCATCGTGATCAAAAGAAAAACCAACTAGACTGACGACGTTTTTGTGATGAACTCTTGAGAGAAGCTCAATCTCAGTTTTGAACTCCATGCCACCCTGCATGGATCCTTGCTGAGCTCTTTTAATGGCAACCAATTGTCCACTGGGAAGAGTTCCTTTATACACCTGACAAAAATGGATAGATGGGATGACCGCTAAGAGGGTGTTTGGCTAATCTTATTTAAAAGATTTTATAAACTTGTATATCTTATAAAAATTTTATAAAGCTTATAAGATGCCAGATATTATTTATAAATAACTTATTTCAGTATTTGGATAAAATAAATTTTGAAGTTTATAAGATGTTAATAATGATAATTTTGTAAGTAAAACTATTAAATTAAAAGAACTTGTTACTATCTTCAAAATAAGTAAGCATCTCCTTACACCTCTAAGTACAAGTTCAAAAAGATTAAATTCATATTAGAAAAGAGAAGCTGATGAAAAAATGAACCTTTCCATAGCCACCACTTCCAACATCATTCATTTCAGCGAAGTTATTTGTGCATTTCTTTAGTTCTTCAAATGTAAAACATCTGGCTCCTTTTAACTGAGGAACTCCTCCACTGTTTGAATTTCGATCCCACGATGCTGCATGTAAGAAGATGGTCACAACTGTAGGGATGAATAAAATTGATAGAAGTTACAAGAGATGATATCTTGATCATACCAAATGGATCGCTCTTTTTGGCAGCTGTTTCAGCTCTTTTCCTCTGGCGGAAAGCATAAACTCCTGCAAGAAGTAACAGTAAAACAAGGGCAGATCCACCAACTGCTGCTCCAATGATCACATTGGCGTTTGAAGAAGACTTATGTGACCCTGTAGTAAGGCCTTCAAAACAGAATTCTTATAATCTTATATCAGTTTCTTTGTTATGTTTTTACAAATTTGCATCATAGATCAAGTTACCTGCAAAGTATGGATACTCGTTGGCAATGAAATAAAACGGTCCAAATCCGTGTGGCGGCTTGAAAGTCTGATTGCTTAGCATAAACCCGATCCTAGAAATGCCTGTCCAGTTAAAATAATCTTGCCCGGATGGGAAAACTTGCAGATTCAGCTCAAGGTAGCCATCAATGTTTTTCGTTGGATTACTCAGAGAAACTGAATCCACAGGTTGATTATGAAACTTAAATGTGTCCATCAATTTGTTACGAAGGGATTCAAAAACAGTTGAGTTTCCAAAGTTTGAGAAGGAAGGAGCGCGGAAAAACAGGTTGCCTGAATAAGGATATGCACATTTGCAGGAGGGACTAGAAGTTTTATCTGAACCACAAGGAAGAGGAGTGCAATTTTCAGGTAGCGTTGAGTATGAGGGATTAGATTGCTGAGGGATGGTGCAGTAATTCTCCATTACTCCTTCATTGCATATGGGGTTCCCCACAAGTCTACAGACAACTCAAAAAAGCACACAAGGATTGGTAATTACTCAAAACAGAAAAAGAAGTTCCCAAGTTAACTTAACAATGAAATAGCCTTAGAAGTGAAGAAAAACTTACATAATTTGAACATGGAAACCTGCTCGTTGAGTAAATGCATCGATGGAGTTGTTTTGCAGATCAATCCGCTGCAGTTGGCTGCTATAGTTGGAGCCCATATTCAATGTACCACTGATTTGATTGTTCTTCAATGCACTGACAAAGAAAAGAAGAAAACAGGACTTCTCATGATTGTCGGTATGGATAGGCGGAGACTAGAACAACACAGAAAGTTGTAAGCATATCCAAAAGGCCGCTTACACAGTTTGCAACTGAAAAAGGCTGAATAAGGAAACTGGAAGTTGCCCTTGAATATGTGTATTCTCCATTATCCTGCAAGTTTTAGTGTTCTTATCATAAAAACCTCTCCTTGAGGCACATATGCAGCAATAAGCACACAAACATATATATAGTAAGACGTACAATGAAGTCAAAGATTGCAAAGACGAAAACCATGGGGGAACATCCGTTACACCAAACGAATTATTGCTCATGTCCCTGCAAAAGTGCAGTCATAAAGTTAATCACTATCTGAGGAAGGTACTGGAGTATGTTACTATTTAATTTGAGCGCTTGGTTTTTGCCTGTCGATAAATCTTAGACTTACACATAATTGAGCACATCCATGCCAGTTAGGTTGGGCAAAGGTCCAGTTAACTTATTGTTTGCCAAGAACCTGGAAAGTTTAATCCGATGGAAACTTTTAGTCGTTAATACCTTTGAAAATAGATGTTATAGTTCACATACAAAAATTTATATAAATCCATCAAGTTGTACGCTTACAGCTCCTGGACAGAAGTGAGGTTGTCAAGGTTTTCCGGAACTGATCCACTTAAAGAGTTCCTGTCAAGCCGTCTGTTGCAAGAGAAGCATACTTAGTTTGAGTTTTCCCAGGAAATTACAGCTCAAGAGATATCTGGTGGCGTAAATAGGATAATTGTCACTTACACAACCTCCAGAGTCTGCACAAGCCCCAGCGAGGAGGGAATGCTGCCGATAAGCTGATTGTTTTCAAGAAGCCTGCTCAAATAAAGATTTTTACAAGATGCTGATAGATATTAAGTGGCTTATGATCATGCGGAAAAACAGAGTTGATGGAGTAAAAAGTATGATGTTTTTCCAATTCTAAGTCATTTTACAACATTCTAAGAGGTACTTACAAATGTATAAGATTCATTTTTGAGCTAAACAGCTGAGATGGTATTTCACCAGAAAGCATATTCTTCCCAAAATGGCTGCAGAATGTTGAAAAGATTGAGTTAATAGCAGTTCTAAACTTACCAAAAACATAAAAGAAAGCTGATGTAGATATAGAATATGGATAGACATACAAGTGCTTTATGTTGACAAGCATATCGAGACCAGGTGTGCTCCCGGTTGAGACGGGGATGGTTCCACTAAGCTTATTATCAGCTAAGTCCAGCCAAATAAGGTTCGATAATTTACCAATGGAAGGTGGTATTTCACCATTGAAGTTGTTTGAATTAAGAGACCTTTATAGATAAGGAAAAAAGGATAACTCTTAGATATGTAATCTGTCAAGAAGAAAATTGTACCAGAACTCAAAAGTACAGAACATAAAATATCTGTAGTTAGGTTCCTTCAATAATCAATTGTCTTTTCTTTCTTTCTTTCGTTCTTTCTTTCTTATTTTGCTTCCACCACTGATAAATTAAATCAAAATATTTTCTGTTAAGAAGAGTCTGTGCATAAGACTTGCTTCCAAGAATCCAACCAACTTATTGCATTCTGACAAACTAGACTGAAGAAAAGAATTTAGCAACCTTAGATACGTTTTCTTGGCCATTCCTACAGTTAGAGGGGCATATAAAAGCATGGAATGCTTACAGATAAACCAACTGTCGTAGGGATCCTATTGAGGGTGGTATTGGACCGGAAAATCCACAACCAACAAGGATTCTGCAAAGAAAGTATTGAAAATTCTCTTAAAACTGAAAGGAAATATTTCCACAAGCTAGTGACTCTTGCGTTGTAAGATTCCTTACAAGCTTGACAAGTTCTTCAAATTTTCTATTGATGAAGGAAGCGACCCAGTCATGCCTTTGTTAAATGATAGATCCCTATACAAAGGAGCCGATGATCAAACCAAGAAAGGATGAAATGCAAATGATCAGAGGTTTTAAACAGCTTGTAGACATGAGGAAGAGAAAACTGAATAGTTACTTACAGAGTCTGCAACTCGGACAATCCTTCGATATCTGATGATAGACGACCACTTAAATTGATGCTAGCTAATGTGCTGAAATAAGACATTATGGGATTGCACTCATGTATAAACAAAATGTATAGGCAGTGGTTTTATTCGTACACAGCGAATATAGCAAAAACTTACATTGAAACGACACGATCATTAATGCAACTAATTCCATCCCATCCGTTTCCACAAGGATCAGCGCCATCCCAATTGGGCGGTACATTATTCCATATGTCCTTCAAAGACTTCAGAGCAACAACTGCATCATAGAAAGTTGATGCTCATAAAATTTATTCTTAGGACATAGTACAAGGAAAAAACCCGACATTATACAGTTCCTAAATGCAGAAACGGACTATAAAACAAGTTAGCGAAAGAACAAACCAACGTCAAGTTGACTTTTCTGATAGTTTGGCAAAGGAAAAACAAAGTGCTGATCTTCCGACTAATTTGGCGTCATGGTAATATTGGAGTAGAGTTCTTCTTGCAACATACTAACGGAAATAGTACTACTGGTCTTTTCCTAGGTTCTTTTACTTTTCCTCTGCCTCCACAAACTATAGCAAATATTCACAAGCTCTTAAACGAGGGGCGAGGGGTTAGCTTAGGAAGCATCAAATTCATAGAACCAGAGGACAGAAAGTGTGCTCTTTTGAGGTTCTCTAAAAAGGGTAAATATACAAGGAATTGAAAAGGAAAAATTAGAATAAATACAGACATTCTCACGTGCATTAAAACTTAAGGTTAATTAAAAGTGAAAATAATCTTGGAGCAAGAAAGATCAAACTTACAATCATCTGTATTTGTCAAAGCTGCTATGCCAAAAACTTGTACTAAAGCAACCAGCAGAGAGAGATGGATCTTCCGACACATATTGCTCAAAAGAAGACACCCTTAAAGATTCTCAAATATATCCACAAAAGATCTATACGCCAAAAAAGCTCCCAAACTTCAGGGGGAGAAACCTTCAAAACTGCACCTATTTCACAACATTGCCTTCTGTCCAGTTACTCTGCTGATAGTTGAAAGCAATTGTCCCTCTCCGCCGCCAACTTATCCTCAAATTTCTTACCAATCCCCATAGGATTAGCCAAAGATTTCTTAAGCAAGATACATATTTTATTTGCTCATATCATAATACTAATTTGGATAGACTGCTCTTCAGCACAAGTTATCATTATTTAAACTATGTTCAAAAATTTGAACAAAAAAACGGGCCCTTATTATTTCACTAAATCATTATGTGCATGTCACTTACTTCAACTTGCTCAACTAAGAGTGGAGCCAAATTTTGACAGGCTTGTTAAAGAAAATAAAAATAAAAATAAAGTATTTCCAGAAACATAAAATGGGCACTGCATTCATTACTGATTGAAATCTGGCACACAACTTTTGCCAAGTTGTTGATGGTTTAGTTGAAGCCCTTTTAATGCTCCATAAGATATTTCCAAACGATCAACTTCTGTGTCATTTTCAGAGGGAGCCCTCAGGTCAAGTTGACCCTCAGAAGCATTAATAAGATCATTACAAATTTTGAAAGACTTGGAGAAGAAAAAACTTTTAGTTCAATGAAGTACACAAAGGGGCACTAAGGTTAAAATTAGCAGCGAACGTACACCCCTCCGTCCACGTTGGGCATTTCAGATTCTTTATTCTAACTGGTGTTTATCTTCTATTGTACTTTTGAATTGGTGCTTATGTTTTATTTGATGTATATAGAGTATATTATACATTTTTTTATTTAAAATATTTTATGAATAATATATATATTTGACATGCATTCATAAAATAAAATAAAATAAAAAATAAAAAATAAAAAAAAAGATGAAATATTAATTGAAACAAAGAATTCAAAATATAAGAGAAGACCGTAGGTAACATTACTGTGAGTATATGTGTGCTGGTGTGTGTTTCGATTGTATTTGACATGCATGTAAATATTTGCCTAAACACAAAAGGGTTGTCGAATTTTCCAGTTGATAGGCTTCTTGTTGCCTCCATTACTCTGATGATGTTAGAATCTGTGCCTTGTTGCCATGTCCACAAGACACAGATCAAGGTCTCATTGGCAATTTCTTTAAGCTTCAATATTTCATGGCTTGATTCTGTTTTGAATGTTTCCGAGAAAATGTACTGGAAAATGTGTTTTATGCAGTGAATCGAGGGAATATTATGGTTGTTTATTTATATTTTAGGAGTTATTAAGAATGTATTAGAAGAAAATTATTTATTTGAAAATATTATAGGAGGGAGAATTTTTTACTGTAATTGTAAGATCGGTTATATTTTTACTGAGTAAGTTGAGTAAACACTAAATGTTTATAGTAATGTTTATGTATATATATAGTTGTAATGATTAATCTATTTATATATATATATATACATATATTGAGTAATAGATGATGGATAGAATATTTTGAAGGATATTTTGGGTAATATTACTTATTTTACATTGCATTATTCTAGAAGGATTAAGTACCCAGAACCCCCCTAAGGTTTGGCCTATTTATTCAAAAATCTACATGATTGATGAAATTACAAATACTCTTATTGTTTTGCTTCGTCTTACATTTTTTTAAAGTCTATTAGTCTCCGTTAAAAAAATTGCTGATGTCATAAAAAATTTTACATGAAAGTTTAGAATTACCCTTTGGTTACTGTTATCGTTATTTTTTAGATAAAAGTACCCTTGAACTTATTTGTAATATTTATGAAACTATAATGTTTTGTTTGTTAAATTTTTGCTAGTCATTACAGTTGGCAGTTTGACTAATTTTCTAATAATTTTGATTTTTGTATGTTTGATTTTACATTTAAATTATAATTTTTTATATGGTAAATTACAAGAAATAACATTACTTTTACCCCCTAGAAAAATCAAAATATTATATAAGTTGAATATGACAATCCTTTCATAAATAAAAATTTTGGAACATTGCAAATACCCCCCTCAAATTTACAAAAAATTACATAACCCATTTGAAAGAAAAACTAACATTGTATAACCAACAATAAATACTGTAAAAACTTCACATTTCTCTCTTTCAAATATTTAAAGCTTGACAGATTCATAATTTAAAATACTTACAAAATATAGGTAGGCTATTCGTCAAAAACTCCATAAATACTGCCATTCAAGAAAACAAAAACAGCTATATAATCCAATTATAACCAATAAAAATTGAACAAAAACAGCCTTTCAAATCCAACAAAGACCACTGCAATCCAACAAAACAACTAAAAGCATAGTAGTTTTCACAAATTCCAACAAACAAAAGAAACAACAAAGACAGTGATGCTGCAATGAGCCTGATGGTCCGGAACTCCGGTGAATTTAGGTGATATTAGGCCTGAGATCTGCAACAAGAACAAATGTAAACTAGCCGAAGTTGCCCCGGCTAAGGCACTCTGACGCTTAAGTTAGGTTTTCGGTGAGATGGAGAGTGTTTAGAGAGTATATAGTAAACAGTAAATTTGCAATACCTTGAGCGTGGTGGTGTTGGCCTGATTTATAATCTGATAATGGCGCGAATTTACCCAAGTGCCCTTGTCAGGTACACTTGGGCTTTCCTCATAACCGGGGTAAGATAGTCATTTCTGCCAAGATCTCGGGGCTGGGCCACGTGGCGCGATCTCCTGTTTTCCTGGGTAGTACCA
>JACGDI010005710.1:613730-626221 GCA_014898725.1 Jacaranda copaia
TTTATAGACATAACAAACAAACAATCTAAGTTGCAGATAGAGAACATACTTAGAAAAACCTATAATATTACATTAATCCCTTTAAACTTTTATATACCTAACAAAAAAGTCATTTAAGTCAAACACAAATAATAAAAAGACCATTTAAGTAGTAGAAAGACCTATTGTTACATACAATCATTCTTTCCGTAATACCAAAATGCATCAAATCACAACTAAACATAACAACCAAATTAAGAGAAGTTGCTACATTCTTCAGCATACCCCCGTATGTCACCAATTAAATTTCATGCGTGTATGCTTCATGATCTATATTTTCATTCTTGTAAGTGGAGTCAAATAAATGCACAACAATGTCAAAAGATCCAAAACCTATCTCTGTAACAAAAAAAAGAAAAAAAGAAAAACACCAATTATTAGAATCATTGAAAGATTACATTTTGCCATTCTAGTTTTCTAATCATTTCAATATACTAACATATGATTTTCTATAATAGATGGTGGATTCCAACATTCTCAAATAAGAAAAAAATAAATCCAATAACTGATATTTTACCACACTTTTCATGAAAAAACTAATATCTATCTACATGCCTAGACTAAAACATGTTTAAACTACCAAAGAAAGTTCAATTTATGATAAAAATAAAAATAAAATATTTATTAATATGATACAAAGAAATATGTAACCTAATCATAAGATCTAATAAAAGTAACATATTTTGGGAATAAAAATCATATATTTATCAAACTTTGAAAATCTAGTATATTTTAAACAGTTTCAAACTTGGGCATTCAATGGCCACATATCACCTTCGAAAATGGAATGGAGAATGATGAGGTTGGGAAGAAGTTTGGGTTGGAAATGTAGGCCAACATTTTCTACAACTTGAAGAGTTTTTGGAGTTCTCTTATTTTTTTTTCCAAAGCAACACAATGAATGAAATGAGGAAGATCATTGTCTTTCTATTTTTTACATTGACTTCATGGGCCTTTTTGTAAATTTAGGGAGTGAAGGTCATTTTAATCTTTGTTTATTTTTCTTTTTTTTCTATTTTTTTTAAAAAAATTGCCAAGGGTAAATTGGATATTTCACAAAAATTATCTTTCGGCATCAGGAGAATATTTATAATTTCATAAAACCTGTGGACTTTTGTGTGATTAGGCCAAACCTGAAGCCGGGGAGGGGGGGGGGTTCTAGTTGATTGACCCTATTGGAGAATGTAAGTATTTATTTGAATGTATTTTCTTCAATTAGAAAATATTCCGGGAAAATAAAGGTAAAAAATCCTTAATTTTTTTTCTAGAAAAACACAGGCAAACAAGCCCAACTTTTTTTTTTCTTTTTGTTGTTCATTTAAATATCTCCAATTTTAGAACAATTGAAAGCAAATTGAAACAGTAAACTAAGTAGTCTTTTGTAAGTATAAAAATTTATTGACTTCCATTCAAATGGTTAGACTAATTTTGTCAAAAGTGTTTCCATTAAAATATGAAAGACGAGGTATCCAAATTTGATATTTTATTTTTTTTCAAATTTGAATTTATTTTTTACATTAGTATTTAATTTTTTTATTTTATTTATACACTCATACACCAAGAGTTTGTTTGGTTCAAAACCCTTACCCCACACTTTATTTATAAGACTTATACCTTTAAATCGAACAACAATTCAACTTAAATTAGTATATAGTTAAAGCTTAGTTTTTTAATTCTTTCATCAAATTAATATTTTATTAGTTTGTCAAATAATCTAAAGTTTTGTCAAAACTAAATATTTAATTCATGCAAATTTTTCATGTCATCAAATTATCTTTAACTGTGTTATTTTACATAACAATGCACGCAAACAATTAAGAGAATATACATCATATACAAATAATATATATTAAAAATGAAAGCATGCAATCGAGTGTGCTAGACCACTATTATTTATTAAATATTTGGTTTTAAATTCTATTATGTTACAGATTAAATATGAATAAATATCATTTTTCTTAAAGAAAGAAAGGGGAAAAATTCATTATAATTTCATTTCATATCTCGTAACTTCACTGTTCACACTTAATTTCGTAATTGATTTGTTGACGAAAGAAGACAAGAAATATTTCGTTGGCACTTGCCGGAACAAGCAATTTGTTCCCTTGACATTTATCATATACTTCAAAGAACAAAAGGAAAAAAAAAAAAAAAAAAAAAAAAAAAAAAGCATGTCCGACAACAAAATACATATATATATATATTATATATATATGTATGTTATATTACTACTTTAATTCTACTAAATCGAATTTATTGAATTAATTTTTTTGTTTAATAATATTAGAAATTTATTTGACTACATATTATCTTGTAGGCTTAAAATTAAACTATTAAGAGCATTTATACATTCTCTAACATACCAATTACCAAGTCAAATTATGCATAATCTAAACCCAAACTAAATTATCTAATGTCAAGAGCACTACATTGCTATTTTCCCAATTTCCCATTCAAATTTATGGTCCTAATTCAACATAAGAAATGTATCGTTTCGTTTTGTTTTTTTCTCAAATAATCAAATATTTTATCTGTAAATAGTACTGCATATTTTGTTTCATATCAGAGGTGGTGCAATAATGCAAACTGTCATCATCGCTACGCCGCTTGCAGTGTTCGCAGTGCTCTTCCAGTACTTTCTGGAGGTACTATAATTATTTCCTGGGCGTTGAGTGTGCAGATTTGCATGTGGTGAACGCAATTAAGTCATTGTTGATCTATTAATTTCTATTATTCTAATCTTTATGTGGACTTTTGAATAACATTTATGGTTTCAAATTTTAAGTGAAAATTTAGCAGTGGATGCAAACTTTTACTGTCGGTTTGGTTTCATTTTTTGGAGTCATTTTTATTTTTTAGTAAAAATATATAGTAAAAAATTAATTATTAAATGTATTTTTAAAAATAAAATATATGTGAATGTATTATTTAAAATTATAGGTTTATGTAGATGCGAAAATGAGATATATTTAAATATTGAGGGTTTTTATATTAAAAGTTGTGTAATTTAAATTAATGATGTGATGTATAATTGTTTGAAAAAAATAATATTATAATTTAAATTTGAATTTATCGTAGTTTTTGTAGTTAGTGTTGATTGAGAAGTATTGGAAAGATAAAAAAGTAATAATAAGGTGAAAATAGATATGAAAATGGAGAAAAAATGTTTTAAAAATAAAAATATATGAGAATATTGTTAGAAATTAGTAGTTTTTAATGGACGTAGAAAATGAAAACAAACGGACTTTTACACATTCGTGTCTTTTTACGCTGGTGGTTACTGTTTTTTTCACTTTTTTCCCTCTTGAAGTTCCAGTATTATAATTTCGACAAAAAAAATCACTTTTTAAAAATCAAAAATTTTGATTAACAAACAGACCCCTCACGAAAACTATTTTGTTCTTCCCGTTTGACCCCGACGCTTTCGACTTTTAGCGTCTGTGCCGTAAAATGAAGCGGGAAGACAAGACCGCCGTTGTCCACGGCCACGCCGACGTGATGGTGGAGCTTCCGCTGGGCGACGCCACGCCAAATTTTAATTTAGAAAAAGCCGTGTGCAGCCATGGATTATTCATGATGGCTCCCAACCGCTGGGACCCACATTCCAAAACCCTCAAACGGCCGCTTCGCCTTAATCTCTACGACGATGACGAAACCTCGCTCATGGTTCACATTTGTCACCCTCCTCACTCCGCTCACGCGCTTCACCTCCGTGTTTTCGGCATTCAATCTCTATCCCCTCAGCAGCAGCAATTGTTGCTGGTGGGCTCTGTTGTTCTCTTATTTTGATTTTCCTATATTTAATTGTTATTTTTTCGCATTGTTCTCTACAAGCCCTGTGTAATGCTGGGTTTAGCTTAAATTTATTCCTTTTGTTCTTTTGCTGTCATTTGGAATTGTTGGTATTGTTTTGTTGGTGCAATTTTGTCTGCTTAAGTTATATCGACTTTAATGTTGTATATTGTGCTCCCGAAGGTTGTATATTGTTCGCAGGTGGACATTTTCTTAATGTGACTTTGGTGTGGCTCATTGTTTTTTTACCTTAACCGGTGAACTATCTATTTGTTTGATATGATACTATATTTGGATTTCATGTTTCTTTCGGAAGTACTAGCAGCTCAATGCTGTAGTTTGCTTGAATCACAATGTTCATCAGTAAATGTCGCATATTCCCACTTCACTGCGTCTGAATTGCTCTGGCAGATAGCTTAATTTTTTAGATTTTATGTTTCTTTCGGAAAAACTAGCAGCTGAATGCTGTAGTTTGTTTGAATCACAATGTTCATCTGGAAATGTCGCATTTCTTTCCACTTCAATGTGTCTGAATTGCTCTGGCAGATAGCTTAATTTTCCTCTTCTCGGTGTACAACTTGGTGGGTAATTGAGTTTCATGTTGTATTTAATGCTTGTCTTGTTTTTCTTTTATCTGATTTGTATAATTCTTTTTTTTCTTTTTGGTTTTGTCATGTTTGTACCTGTGCTTGGTTTTAATATTTTGGTTAAATGTATTCTGCCTATTCTTCTTTTGTGTATGTGTCTCTATGTTGCGTTTAATAGTTTAGTTAAATTTGTAGGGCCAAGTGAGAAGAATGCTGAGATTATCAGAGGAAGATAATAGGAGGGTGATGGAGTTCCATAAAGTGCATGAGGAAGCAAAACAGAGGGGATTTGGGAGAGTGTTCCGATCGCCTACATTGTTTGAGGACATGATCAAGTGTATTCTCTTGTGCAATTGCCAGTGAGTGAGGTTACCTTCCTGTTGTTTTACGATTGTATATATTTGCATTGCATAATATTCCTAGATTTGGTGACATCAGAAAATATTTTTTTGAACATATGAGAGTAAAATGTGAAGGCTTGGTTCCTGGCAGTAAAGAACTATTAGATTGGATCCCATGCATAATTTTAACGATGTCTCCTGCCTTGTGTGGCCAGAACTGGAAAATGGATTGAGAAAAATAAGTTAGAAAAAACTATTTGGAATCTTGATTAGTACTGCTGATAAAATGTATAGATATTATCATTGTAGCTAGGGAAGCACCAGATGTTCTGGAGTAAGTCTTTACAATGCCTTAGGTTGTGATTGTTTGTGTTTCCATTTTCCATTTTCCAAACTTGAGAGATATTCGTGAGGTTTGTGAGTGTATGAGTGTGTGTTTGGTTGTTAAGTAAAAGAGTAATGATTGAGGTTGATGTGTTAAAGTTATGAAATGTTTGGTTGTGAGTTTTTCGTTTTTCGTTTTTCTTTTTTCTTTTTTCTTTTTTTGAGAAAAATTTGTGAGATGGTATTTGGTTGCAAGGCTTTTTATGAGCAAAACTTGTGAAATGATGGTTGGTTATAAGGTTTTTTTGAAAAAATCTTATGAGATGGTGATTTATTTCAAAGTATGAGTTAAAATGGTGTGTATGTAATAATTATTATATAATATTTATATATAGGTTGCTATAATAAGTTCCTGGAAAATGTGGAATGTAATAAAATTGCAAACCCATCATTTTAAAAGAAGCAAAATCCATCCTATTAACAACAAATATTGCAAAAATAATAGAACTCATTAACAATAAAAAATTTCCTGAATCAATCGAACCCATAGTAAACTCTAGAATCGAAACAAAAAATTGTAGAACACATCATAATAATAATCAAAATATGCAAAAACAAGATCACAAACATAAAATAACCCATGAATCAAACCAAAATACACCTTAAATCATTTCAAGGAAGGGGGTAAATACACAAAAAAATTTCCAGAAAAATCGACAGAGAAGGCCGTTTCACAATCAAGCTCACTATGCAATAAATCCAATGCAATGCCCATGCGTATATGGTGTAGTGAAGGTGTAAGAATAATAGTGTTTATAGACCTTGAACCGACACAACTAGACAATCTTAATGTGGATGAAGGCCTAAACTCTAGCAATGAGGTTGAATAGATGGGTGATGTTGAGTCTTCCATTTTTGAGCACTGCCATTTTTGTGGACCAGTCTGTCACTTTACAAGCCAAAAGAGAATTTTCAAAGATTTGCTTAAGAGAATATCTCAATGTTTTAGAAAATCTAGAGAAACTATCTATCAAGAATAACTCCTCTTTTCAGAGGGGGAATAAAGAGGGGAAAAGAAATGTTCGAGGGAAGGCTAAGGTTTTCTTTTGGGGTTTGGTTGTAAGATAAAAAATTTATCTCACAAACCAAATACACATTTTAAGAAAAAGCCACTTTAAATGCATGCTTATGGGAAAAACTCCCACAAGCAATCACAACATTAGCTACTCCTGTCTTCCATAAGTAATGGCCTCAATAGGATAAATTTTCCAATAATTTGGATTAATATAGAAACATCATTTGCTGCAAGATAGTCGTAGCCTAAAGTCAGGCATGGAATTAACTCCTTCAATTCTTGAAGGTGATATTGAATATGATCTTCATCTCTCAAATTGAGGTGTTCCAAATTAATGTCTTCAAAGTGTACAAGCGTCAAGGAACATCATCCTTGAATAACTAAGGTTGTGATTGCTTGTGGGAATTTTTCCCATGACCACGCCTTTAAAGTAACTTTTTCTTAAAATATGTATTTGGTTGTGAGATAAAAAATTTATCTCACAGCCAAACCCCAAAACAAAACCTTCTCTCCTTGCCCCCCCAAAACATTTATCTTCGCTTCTTTACTCCACCCTTGAAAAGTGGCGTTATTCTTAGCAAATGGTTTCTTTGGATTCTCTAAAAAATTGAGATATTCTGTCAGACAAATCTTTGAAATTTCTCTCTTAGATTTATCACCCAACTATTCAATCTTATTGTTAAGCTTTAGGTCTTCATCTACAATGAGATATTTGCCCATTTATGTCAATTCAAGGTCTATAAATAGGGTTCATGCACTTTCACTAGACTATACACACACATGCGCTGCATTAGATTTGTTGCATAGTAGGCTTGATTATGAGACGGCCTCATCTGTAGGTACATCTGGAAGTTTTTCTGTGCGCTTACCCCCTTCCTCGAAATGATTTAAGGTACATTTTGGTTTGATTCATAGGTGTTCTATATTTGATATCTTGTTTCTACTTATTTGAATTATTATTGTGATGTGTTATACAATTTTTCATTTTGATTTTAGGGTTTGTTATGAGTTCGATTGATTCAGAAAATTTTTCGTTATTGGGTTCTATTATTTCTTCAATATTTTATTGTTAATAGGATGGATTTTATTTTTAACATAATGGGTTTGCAATTTTATTATGTCTCACATTTTTCAAAAATCTGTTGTGATAAAAATTTATATATAATTATTATATGCATAACATTTTAACTCATACCTCAAAGCCAATCACCATCACAAGTTTTTCTCATAAAAATCCCACAACCAAACACCATCTCACAAGTTTTTCTCAAACAAAAAAAAAAAAAAATACAACCTAACATCATCTCCTTACTTTCACCAGTCTCATTAACCTCAATCATTACACTTTTACTTCACAACTGAACGCATACTCATAAATAATTATTCTAACTCATAAAATCACAAACCTCACTTTTATCTCTCAGGTTGATATGAGGTTGTGATTGATTGTGAAATTATTTTTCAAATATGTTTGAGAGAATTAAATTATTTAATGAGATTTGTGTTTTGAATTTGTTTGAGATTGAGAATAGTTATATAAAAAATTTAAATAAAATATAAATTTAATATATTTCATATTTTTTATAGTTTGTTACAAAATGAACAATCAATTTTTTTTTAAATTGACTGAAATTAAATTTCAATTAAGAAAATATTTTTATAGATTTTTGTGAATTTATTTTTAATAAAATAAAATCAATTACATTAATTAAAAAATGATTTAAATTATTCAAATTTTCACTATTGAATATTTTATTAAATGAAAAATAATAAAAAAAAATCATCATAAATTTTTTTGCAAAAAATATTCTCCCATGAAATGTTTTTCTGGTCACTCAAAATTTTTTTTTTCCCAATTAGATTTCAAGATTTAAAAAATGTATAATAAAGAAGAGAGAGAGAGAGAGAGAGAGGCGTATGAGTGATGGTTAAGAATAGAGTAGGCTACGAGACATAACTGTAGCAATTACCCCCTAGACGCAAGATAACTTCACATCTCCAACCTATTTTTGTGTTTAAGGGAAGAAAAAATGAGATTTTTTCCACAATCAAGTGCAGCCTAAGCTTCTAAGTTCAGTCTCTCGCTATTCACATTGTCCTATTTGGAATTCTTCTAGTCTCACCATCTTCGTTGTACTCTTCGCTATATCAATAAGAATTAGTATAATAAAAAGTTGCAAGATTTCCATTTCTTATGGCATGAATTAACCGTTGTGTTTTCAGGCTTGTTCTTCAAATTGTGAATAATCCTTCTAGAAATTAGTCTTTTATCAAATATAGCCTTGAAAATTAAGTTGTTATGAAACATTTTCACTCGATGAAATGGGTTCTCATCTTCTTTACTTTTGCAGGTGGTCGAGGACTTTGAGCATGGCTCAAGCACTTTGCGAGCTTCAGGCAGAATTGCAACATCCATTATTCAGTGCATCCAGTGTGATGGCTCAATCTGGAACTATTTCCAGTTGTCAAATAACTGAAATTAAGCATTTTATTCCAAAAATGCCTTCAAGAAAAGAATCAAAGAGAAAGGCTGGAGTTCGTAAATGCTCAATAAATTTAGCAAAAAAATATGCAGATATTTCAGCAATGGAAGAGACTGAAATGAAAAGCACTAGTGCTGAAATATTTGAGTGCTCTCAGGAAACAAGGATTCTAAGTTCAAGCTTCCCATCACAAGATGCAAAGGAAGATTTCCTTCAGAAATGTGATTCTCATCAGACTTCAGCCAGTGTTCCTAGTCCTCAGCCTTTGGAAGTGAGAGAAGGCTACACCGGCACTATGATTGGGAATTTTCCAAGCCCAAGAGAATTAGCTAGCGTTGATGAGAAGTATTTGGCAAAGCGCTGCAATCTTGGCTACAGAGCAGCTCGTGTAATAAATCTTGCTCGGGAAGTCATTGAAGGCAAAATTCAATTGAGAGAACTAGAATCTGCTTGTGGTACACTAAGCTTATCCGACTATGACAAGCTAGCTGAGAAGCTGAGAGTGATAGATGGATTTGGACCTTTCACATGTGCTAATGTGCTGATGTGCATGGGCTTTTACCATGCCATTCCCACAGATTCGGAAACTATTAGGCATCTGAAACAGGTCCATTTCTATTCTATCATTTTCCCAAATATCCTTGTAACTCATTTTATTGCCATCTTTCTTAAAATAATCCAAGTCAGTATATATAATGGTGCAGGTTCATGCAAAAAGCTCAACAATTCGAACAGTTCAAGGAGATGTTGAAAACATATATGGAAAATATGCACCGTTTCAGTTTCTGGCTTACTGGTGTGTGATGATAGTTATAGACTCTCTGCCATTTGAACTTATATCTCGTGCAATTCATCCTGGAATTTAAGTTTTCTTCCTGGAATTTTGTTTGTAATAGGTCGGAAGTGTGGCACTTCTACCACGAATGGTTTGGAGACCTAAGTGAAATGCCCCATTCAAATTATAAACTCATTACTGCTGCAAATATGAGACAGAAAACAAAAGCGGGAAGTAAGAGGATGAAATTTTCCCTGGAAGATATGCATGATAATTTTACCAAAAGAATGGAGGCTTGATTTATCCTCTTGCCCAGCTTGTCTGCTATAAGGTGCAGTAGCTGTTTATGCTCATGTAGCAGTCTCCGGCCATTCTGTGCTTAGATTTATATTTTTTGGTATTATGTTTCAATCAAGATCTTCCCATACATGCCCTTTATTCTCTTGTGAAAGTTAACTTCTGCTGGTCTATTTTAAGTTGTTAAAACGCTCCTCAAGATAATAATTGTGTTCCTGTTGTGACATCAATTGATTTAGAGTGTGCTTGGTTAAGATTATTTAAAAGATCATATAAGCTTCTGCATCTTACAAGATATTTTTAAAATCAAAGCATCTTATTACGATATTGAAAATAAGTTAAATTTTTTTTATTTTTTAAAAAAATATTTATAAACTATTAAACATCTTATAACATATTTTTAAAAAATTTATAAGTTCACCCAAATATGCTCTTAGAGTCGTACCTTCAACCGATTGTAAGTTCAGTTGCATAAATCAGTAGCGTATCTGCTAGCTCAATTAAGTGGAGATAGATTTCTTGCATCATAGTTGTGTAAGATTTAGATTGTAACTACTGCAATGTCTAAGTGAACACCGAACGTGCAAATTGATATGTGCTATCATATAGATCGTTTTAACACCAGTTTTTCCCATAGCCTACGGGGCTCATAACTCTGCAAGGTGTATTTGTTGTAATCTATATTTATTTCATTTGCTTTTCTTTGATATACTCAATTGTGTTTAGGAACTGTATAGCATCAATAATATAGTTTTATTGCTAAGGGAGAAAGTAATTTCCCTTTTGTTTTGTTTACTCGCAAAAATTTTAGATTTAGATATAGTATTAGGGGTAAAAAAAACTAAAATACGGTTCTCTAGTTCTAAAATTGGGGAAAAATTAGCAATGTCGCTATTTTTGCTAAGAGGGTGTTTGGATATGCTTGTAAACTTTTCAAACCATGTTAAAATCTTATATGATGCTAAAATATGCTAAATCTTTTGGGGAAAGAAGTTTATAAACTCTTAGAATAAGATGACAATATTATATAAGCTCTTCTAGAAAAAAATAAAAAATTTCTAACTAATTTTTTAAAATTTTAAAACTACTTTTTTGATTTTGATTGATTAATTATAAAATTATCATTACAAATATAAATTTTAAATTTTATTTTATTCAAACACTTTAAGATCTTATAAAATTCAAGATCTTATTAGATTTTTAAAAAAAATTAGCCAAACACATTTATTCCCTTAATAAAACGAGAGACATTAGAGCAGATACATAATATGTTTTTCAACATATTGATTCATGAACTCTGACTAACCAAAATGCCAAGAAGTACCGTCATTTTTTCCTTCAACTATTTTCTTCCCTCTCCAACTTTATTATCTCAAATATTTTCCTTTTCAAATATGTTATTTGTATGTAATAGATACAAGCAGATATAATTAAGCAATTGTAAAAGAATGCTGTCACAAAGAAATTTAAATATAATGTACAAGCATATATAAAAGAGAGGCACAACTAATAGTTTTACTTAAAACATCTGTCAGCTCTTAAATGCTTATTCATGGCTGTCTGTACAGGCAAACAGCCTAGCAAACGACATAAGATATACACAAAAGCAGATTGAACTTCAAGTTCAATATATTTCATAGTATCATTTTACTCCTCATCAAACGGTAAGAGACAATAGAGTCTGCGTTCATGGGAAGGGTACATCATCTTGTAATCTTTTGATGATCTGATTGCTGCAACAAATAGTAAAAGTAAGACTTATTAACCTACTATGTCTGAAACATTCAGATTTTTGAGAACACAATAAAAGATAGGCAAAAATGTTTCTCCTTAAAGAATCATTGTAACCTCAGTCCCTTGCCTCAGGTGGCGTATCAGGTTGCTTTCCAGGCATAGCTTCTTGGAAAGCCAGGTGCTCTCTGTATGACTTGTTGATACTAGACAGAAGAGGGAATTCATTCTGCCCATTCATTCAGACACAAAAGTCATCATACAGATACAGGATAACAGAAAAGGGACACATGCTTAAGGAAAAGATTAAGATTCGTGTTTACTTAAGTTTCAGACAATTAAACACACAAAATCCTGAAATCAAGTGGTGAAAACAATTTAAGAAAACCAATGTAAGACTACCTTTGGTAATGTCTGTAAAACAACTTTGAAAGTGTAAAAGGTATGGCGCTGATTTTGGACACTTCTAAGAATAAAAAGGGTAAACGATCTCCAGGATATGCACATGCGGATATTAGAAATTTTATTGTTTGTAAGTATACTTGAAATGGCGAATAAATCTAAGCAATTGATAGAAACCAGATTTTCACAAGTACTTGAATAATATAAAAATTTGTTTCAATAAGAAACAGTGAACTTCCTTATGAGTTGATCATGTTTCAGTAAAAGGCCTACCATGTCAAGATTGAATCTTCTGGCTGCCCCATCTATCTGAGGTGCCAAAAAGAAATCAGCCTGCAGATTCGAACCAAGAAATCAAACATTTCACACTTTTAACAGATAACATCAACAAATTTAATGAAAGAGGCTGCCAAGTGGATTTCACAATAGTTTATGGGAAAACTATTGTATGAAACAAAGATTACATATTACAACATCATATTGTACATATGTTATTATCATATAATGCTACTACTAAGACCGCAAACTTATAACTAATCTTCATTTACTTGTGCCCAACCAAACTGGGAGCTGGGGATATAAACTTTCAAGTTACTATTTGAATTCAACAACAGATTCTCGAGAGTGAGAGAGGGGGGGGGGGGG
>JACGDI010005710.1:626262-670499 GCA_014898725.1 Jacaranda copaia
AGAGAGAGAGTACATTTTAAGAAGTTGAATTCAGGCACCACTACCAACCTATATGTACTTAGTTTTGTGAAGGTGTAGGGCAAAACATAAATTTGACTAGCTGAAGGGTGAGTCAGAAAAGTCACGAACCAGGAAAGGTTCATCTCCTGTAGCATACTTCCCAGCATGATTTTCCAATAGCTTCTCCAAAGCTGCGTTTTCACTTGAAATTAAATAAATAGATTGTGCTCTGGTAAACAAAAATGTGCAGCAATACAAACACTATCTTTTAGCAGGATCCTCAGAGAATGACTATATTTGGGACTTCATTTAGTACAGCATATGAACCAAAGTTTTGTGACTCAAAGACTTGTTTCATCATTAAAATTGGGACATTCTAAATCAATAAATATAGAAATTCAAACACCAAGAATGATATTGAACAACCATGTTCACCATTGTTTTTACCTAAGTACTTCTTTCATCATAGCCAAAGCAATGTTAATATCTTAAATATACTACAATGGTATAGTTTCTTTGGTATTGTAGATTAATCCAAAACCAGTACATTTCAGAAACCAATAATCAAAAGCAACAACTTTGAAAGTTCAGCTAGAACTTAGAATAATCACCAAACTGCTTATGTTACAAAACATAAAGAAGTCTCTACGGCCAACCTCAGCCAACAACTATGACTTACAACTACATCATATGCTAGATCTCAAAATTGTTCAAATGTCTTGTATTTGAACCCAAATTATGGTCAGGCTGACAGTTTTAAATGAGAAAATAAATGGGCTTTAGTTAGCAAAGAACTGGCAGAGGCTACAAATGATTTTTATATTATCCTAATCCCATTGGGTTTTTTGACTTCCCCAATTGATATAAGATTCATTAAGCTGAAAAAGGTAACATTGTGTGTGCATTTTTGTTTTTTCACTCTCCCTTGAGGTTCTTATTTCTCCCACATTCTGTGTCATGAGAAACTGAACATATAAACTATAGCAGATTATTTCAAGAACTTCAACTCACAGAGGAGTGGATATGTTAAAGGTGGAGATTCATCTGCATGACAGAAATTAATGAAGTTGACTGAACTTTTAAATCACCAGTCACTTAATATCTATGAGAATATCTTTGAAATATGTCTGATCTCTTTAGCAACTAAGTAGAATGCAGAAATGGTAAGGTTTTACTCATAAAATTAACCACCTATAACATCTAGAACCTATTTATTTAATAATAATAGGTCACCTTCCTCATTGCAATAATATTTTAGAGTTAGAGTTTAACTGCCAGCAGCACGTGATAGTGATGAACTGTTGCAGGACCGCATTTAGTATATCATGAAGAGTTGAGGTCAACTGATCGAATTAAAAATGTTCTCTTGAGAAAGATACAAGTGACAAAGAACATATTGTTTTTTCTATAGTTGCTTAACATGAACATTTTTTTATAACCGTTCATTAATATTAAGCAAAAATATTTCATTCATTTCAAATCATAGTATACTCTTGGTGTCTTGTTTTAACTACTGTTGGCTGAATTAAACCAAGATTTATTGAATAAGACAATATTTCATAATATTGAACTATTTAATCAAGGTGTCTTTGTTCTTGTGATCAAGCAAATTTACATGGCTTTCTATCAAGACATAACTGGGAATGATTACTAGTCCTAATTTTCTTATACCAGAAATCATTGTGGTCAAAGCTTACCGGCAAACCCTTTTTTTATATGATGGTGAACCCAAGCAAGCATCTCATCTGGGCCAAGTTTTTCTTTAATATATCCCTGAAAATTGAAAATGAGGGTTATCTCCTTGTTCTTATAGTGAAAATGCTTTGCATTTACGCCTGAATCAGCAAATTTCAAGTTAAGGACATGATTGGAATCAAAAGGGTAATAACACTTACAATGACAGGTAAATTCTGATAAGGCTGTATGCTTGCAGACACAATATTTGCTGCCTATCATAAGCAAAACAAGGAGACAGTTAGGACCAAGAATAGACATCAAAACAATCTGAAAAGGTACTAAACAAGTAAGTTTGTTGATTCAACATTTCAACAGGAAGGCTAAACTTTAGTTAGTGCAGTATTTAATGCAGTCACATACCACCAATACCATCCACACATATTCCACTGGATAATGAAAAATAATCTAGTTAGGATAATGGGGCATTAGTTTGTCATTGGCACAACTATGGTACTGTATGTTATTAATTCCTTGGACCACCAAGAAACCCCAACCTCAAGCTCACCTCCACCAACCACTGTGCAATAAGAAGACTATGAGTTGAACGTTGTACTATTGGATACTCCAGCAATATTACTGATTACTGGGAACAGAGATCAGCAATAATTAAGCATGTTCAGTACAAGCAACTTATGATATCCTCTTTCAACAAAGGCCCAATGGACTTATAAAAGAGGGAAAAAGTTCACTTGCTTTTCAAATATTTATTTCTCATGCCTGTTTTTTCTCTTGATAGGATTTATCAGAGCATTTTAACTAGTTTAGGAAGAATGAGTAGAAGTTTTCCAAAGAATGCCATGAGTAATACCAATCAAATTCCATAAACCAATCAAATCTCAAGATACTGTAAGTGTATAATATTTGCCTTTATTCCCAGCCAGGCGGGCAGACCCTATTTGGTCCATTCTCCATGACTTACAGCTTCAATAGTGATCTTCTTTATCCTAGTTCCATCAGAGAAACAACTTTATCAAGCATTTTTAAGGTCTCTACCAGACGGGTACTCATGGTGACATCAATTTCCTTGCCCACATCTCTAGACAGCCCTCTTGCTACGTGTAGCAAACCCAGTTCACTGCAGTTTATTTCTACTTTATATATAGAAAATTAAAATGCGTCCATATATGAAAGTAATTGTATATATCAATTCTTATTGCGAAAAAAATGCCTTTCTGGAAACTAGTTGCTAATCTAATCATAAACTAAAACCTGAACTCATGGCTATTGCAATGCAACAATTCTGTCTCAGAAACACACACTGTCCATGGATTTTTGTCTTCCACAAAGTAAATAATACAAATGTAAAAAGGTATAAATGATGGGAGGAAGTTTTATTGACCTGGTAATTTAGGGCCTTCTTCTGAAGATCCTCAGGCAACAATGGATGTTGAGGGTACTTCTCCTCTAAATACTGCACTCACCAATTATTCATAACCCAATCATCCGCATCATTATATAATTCAAACACTTAATTTATACAAGCTAAACCAATTGCATATTAGTAGTGTTCTTATGAGTGAATAAACTTGCCAAAAAGATTGCAAAAGAGTCTGCAATAACGGTGTCACCATCTACAAGCACTGGTACGCATCCAAGTGGATTAAGCTTCAAAAACTCTACAATCCCAAAAACATGCCAAGAACGTTACAAAAAAGACATAGCATAAAATGAATTTGTGCTGTATATAAGCCCACTGGCAGATGAAACCAAAGTAAAATAAAGGGTATAAAGAAATGACTCAAACCAGGCGATTTCTGTTCTCCTTTCAGCAAGTTAATCGCTATGTACTCATATTCCAGCCCTGTTAATTTCTTAAACATTTCAAGAACCAATTATTGGAAAATCAGGAATAACTAACGATGGGTTCTCAAGAAAATAAGCAAAAACTCAAGAAGCAAACAAAAACGGACCTTTCAAATTGAGAGCAATTCGTACGCGGCAAGAGCAAGAGCTCCGCCAGTAGGAATAGAGCTTCAACTTCTTTGGCTCCTCACAACCGCTACTAGCCTGAATTCAATCATAAAAAATCTCAAGATTTTGAAGAAAATTTAAGCTCATAAAAGTACGAGCAGAGTTTCAGAGATTAACCATTATCAGGTCAACTTCAGACGAAAGATATCTTGTGTTGTTCAGCGACTTCGTCTATGCATGATTGAAACGAGAGCTTATTTATCTGCTCAAAAAAGAAATTATGATGAGATTTTGGACATTGCGGGAAACAGAATACGATACATTCGGCGTCTCCTCTGCAGAAGGACGAGAAAAAGAAAAGACGGCACCTCATATCGTATGGTTTTATTTAATGTCACTTTATCCTCAAATTTAATTGAACTGACATATTATTCTCCAAAAATAATTAAAAAATACTTTATTTCCTTAACTTACAATTATTAAAACACTTTGCTCCTCCTCTCTCTCCTTACAAAATACAATTTCTAGCAAATTATATGATAGGAGAAAAAGCTATTATTGTTATTTTTACTTTTCTCCACCTTTTTTAACTTAAAAAAGATAAATTCAATTACTTTTATTATTTTTATATTTTGCAATTCAAAAATAAAGAAATTTATTTACCAAAACCAATAGGAGATGGGGTTCTTAATTTTTTTTCTTACATTCAATTAGTTTGTTTGCTTAATCCTATTTTTAGGGAATTAATTGTTAATTGAAATACAACTGAATGAATTTTAGTAAATATATTTTAGTTAAAAGTATTTTTAATTTTTCATTCACATGGCTTATTATTATTACTCTAAAATAATTTTTTCTTACTTTATGAAAGACTTTTTCATGAAATAGTAAAACTCATGCTTTATTTTAGTAATGATAAGATTATCTAATCTATATTTAAATAATCAGAATCATTAATTTTGTCATTCATCTAAACTATAATCATGTTGATTAGGAAGAAAAGAGGAAAAAGTGCCTACATACAACATATATATATATATATATATATTTAAATTAACAGCTAATTCAATCTTTTAATTATAAGCATAATTAATTAGTTTAGCAAGAAATACACTTTACAAACTAATAGCCTTCTTGAGGGATTATATACACAACACATTGCGCGTAAAGTGCCGCACAAATATGTTAAGGAAAATGGAGAAAAGTGAACATGATGAAAATAGCCTTTTTTTCCATCCACATAATCTACTAAAAATTGTATTTTGGGAGGCAAAGTGTTCCAATAATTCTAAATTGAGGGGATGGCCTTTTAGTTATTTTTAGGAGGTAATGTGCCAAAATAATTAAATTTGAGGGGGTGAAGTGCCATTTACCCTTATATATGTATGAGGAAAAGGATGAAAGTTGAATTATTTAAGTGGCAAAAATCAAGTCTAACGTAATTGAAATAAAAAATTGTAATTTTAGTTTCAAAAGTTAAAACAACTCATATATTTAATATCAAAATTTTAGAGAAGGCTAATTTTTTATCATAATACTCTTTTATTGTACTATTTATTTATCAAGCATTAAATTGTAAAAAATTTGAAGTTCCAATACTATAAAACTTTTTGTTCTAATTTCATTAAAATTTAGGCAAATGTCCACTCACATAATAATTTATTTTGGATCATTGTTATATAGCATCAAACTAAGTTTTTCCTATTGTATGAATTTAAAAAAGAAAACTTATCAGATATGCTTAATAATTTATTTTCCAAATTGAAAAAATCAAATACATCCGATTAACAAAATACTAATAATTAATTTACAACTATAAATGACTATTATAATAAATATATACACACACTTGATATATGATTGCCCAACAGGCCCAGGTCTAAACCTGAAGCAGCCCAAAAGAGTAGGAACCAACATAATCCGTCATGACTAGAGCTAGTGATCGACCAGCATTCAACCTATGGACCCTCGAGCCATACAGGACTGATTTAGACAATTGTTAGGACTCGACCACCCTAGTTGAGCATCGCTTCAACCGAGTCGATTGACCACTTACAGCGCACAGTAGCTAGCCCTCTACACCCTATAGAAAGGACCCTACGGGGCATCGACCAGATGTGGTGTTTCTAGTCAACTCATCCTCTCGACCTCTATGGTTGAGGGAAGGTGGCAACCTCCTTGCTGCATTAAATGATCCGTCAGGTGGCATGCCTCCACATTAATGGCACATGCCTTTGCCCATACCATTTTTTACAGCCACCTATAGGCTAGCGCACCTCCAGTATACCTCTTTGCCTTGAGAAACAAGAGACGGCACCACTTAAAATAGTACAATAATAGGAGAAAACTTAAAGGTCCCTATTTGATAACAGATTGCCCACTCCAGACCATAGGAGCATCATAGACATTTCAACCCTCATGGGAAGATTATAAATAGCCCTCAACCAACCTCTTAGAAAGTATGCCATTCAGTACTTAAAAGTCCTCTCTCCGCTACTTAATTATCTAGTCGATCATATACTGACTTAAACATTGGAGTACTTGAGCTGAGGGCATCTCGGCTAGCTTGACGTTTGCTGTTGATTGCAGGACTCGACCTTAATCGTCTTTGAGATCATCCATTGACTATCTTCAGGTCGACTTACTTGGATTTCCAGCCCTATTCAATCATAACTAGATTTCACCCTCATTATTTGGCGCCATTTATGGGAAACTTGAGTTCGTAACTGAGAAAATGGTTAACATTAGGCAAGCCACTTCGGATGAGAGGAGAATGGGAGATCACCAACCCCTCCTCCCTGACCTCACCAAGAGCTAAATATAACGGGACATAGCACCCAACCTGAACGGGTGATCAGCTTGACCATGCCCCAATTGATACAACTCATTAGCGAATAGATATCTACCCAAATTTCCATCACCTTAATCGATAGCTGCCCAGCCTTGGCTGGTGACCAGTGCTACACCCTAGCAATGTGAAAAGAGACTAGCCTGGGAGAAGAGAGGCCAACCAGAAGCCAAACAATCTTCTCCCTAACAAGAGAAAAGCTTAGCACATTTTCCAAGAAAAGAGCTTTAACCGAACCCCCAAGAAGAGGTTGTGAATTTCATTCCTAAGCCCAGGTCGAACCGAAACCAAACCTAAGCTAACTAAAAAAAATGGGAAGAGGTTTCTCATCATGCCTAACAGCTAAGCCGCTGACTCAAAGAAATCTCAAGGAGAAATATTAATAAAAACCCCTATGGAGAAGGTGCTCCTCAATTTCGCCGTGAGAGAGAGTCACCATTCATACAAGAAATAGATGATCAACACACCACCATTAATATTAAAGTCCCAACTAGATTGCCCAGATATGACGGCTCGACTGACCTCAATAAGCATCTCCTCCAGTTCGAACACATAATGCAATTGCATGGGCATAACAAGTATATCCACACGAAGATATTGATGGCCACTTTCCAAGGCATCGCCCTTGATTGATTCATAAAGCTTGAACTTATGTCAATTTATTCATATTACCAGTTATACGATAAGTTTCTACACCAGTTTGCCAATTAGAGAAAGGTAAAGCTCCCCACACCCATTTGCATACAATCAAGCAAAATAAGGGAAAGTCTCTTCATGATTTTTTCATTAGGTTCAACACCAAAGTATTAAAAATTGATAGCCTACAAATCAAGTTCCTAATCGACACACTTTTTTTGGGCCTTTGACATAAGAAATGCGGCAACACTTTGGTGCATGAATAACCCAAATTGATGGAGGAACTACTCAACCTCACAGAGAGATATATAACTCAGATAGACATGAATAGACTCAAGTATGATAGTCCTGAGGCCGAGAAGAAGAAAGCCAAGGATAAAGACGATCACCAACATAAAGAGGGTCGTCGATCTCCCATCAAGCGATTCTACTAATATATTCCTCTCAACACTTCTAGAAAATAGGTTCTATTCATTATTCAGCATGACAACCTCTTGAAGAGATCGAGAAAATTGGTAGAGACTGAAGCAATGAATAGGTCAAAAAAGTATTACCACTTCCACCAATAGAAAATGCCATGATATGGAGGACTATTTCAACCTCCATAATGAGATTGAGAGGGCTATCCGGGAGAGCCATCTGAAAAAATTTGTTAATGAGAATACAAAGTAATAGATGGGTATCCCCAACTAGACTCCCCATAGAACAAGGTCAAGTTGCCTGAGAAAAGATGACAAAGGGAAAAAGCTCGCCCAAGATCCCCACCTACCCATTTGAGGAGTTTTTGATACTATTGCAGAAAGCCTAATTGAGGGACTCAAAATTAGCCAAAAGGCAGAACCAACGCAGACTAGAGTCCATAAAATCCTCTCCAATGAAAACTAGCTATTAGCTATTGACTAACTTAGAACTAATTTCCTTCTTAGATGCTGACTTGTCTCACTTCGCAGGGCAAGAGACATATATAAAGCTGGATTGCCCTCTAGTAGTGATATGGGATAGCCCAATAGGCTCACTAAGCCCAATGTCAGTTCCATACAGCCCAACAGGCTTACTTAGCCCAGCATTCATTTTGGAGCGAACTCATTCGACAATAACTATTTGGTCGAGTAATTGGTTATCGACTGTGCTCGAGGAGATGTTCCGCCATGAGCTTGGTTGACCAACTTGGTCTGGTCGATCATTGTTGACCTTAGGATTCTCTCCGGTGCTGACTCGAATCGACACTGTATTCATTATTCTGATAGATAGCATGCTTCCGCATTAATGACACGTGACAGCCGGTATAGTCGCTACCACCAAGTATGCCACCTACCCTATCACCACTTTTGGTAGAGAAACATCTACTAGAGATATTGTTCACCTTAAAAAATAGGAGATTATGCCACCTGAAATAATATCGAGATCTGAAATGACCATTAATTCCCCAAAAAGGACTAAAGCCCACTTCACCTAATAGGGGCACCATCGATAAATCACGCCTGAAGAAGGCTATAAGTACCTCGTAACCAACCATGCTCTAAGTAATGCTAAATACACTATAAGCTCTCCATACTCTGTTCGATTAACTTATCATGACCAAAACTGACTTGAGCGTCAGAGTGTCTTGGCCAGGGCACCTCAGCTAGTTTAATATGTGTTGATTATTATAGATATCAGATCTCGAGAAAAATATAAGTTGAATTACTCGACCTCTCTGATTGAATCTATCCCAAACAGTACCCTTTCACTATATATAGCTTTCTACCCCATTATTTTTAGCGCCGTCTGTGGAAAACACTTGAGATTACAACGAGAAAATGATAAACACATGCAAAACCACATCTGAAATGCAGAAGAATAAGAGGTCCACATCTCCACCTTCGCAAGGTGTACATGCTCTAGGCCCTAGCGCCCCTCAGGAGAAGTGGTGACATTAACTATATCCCAGTTAATGCAGCTAATAAGCAAGCAAATCTCTACTCAGATTTTAGCCTAGCTATCTGTCGTGTTAAATAGGCATACCACAATACCCGCACCTGCTACCAGTGCCACCCCTCAGCTGCCTCATCCAGAAGATAGGTCTCCCCGAGACAACCGTGGCCTCCAAGAATCTAGGCGACCACACACCCTCCGTGAACTTAGCCCAAGACGTCATTAGGAGGAAAGAAGAGGGCCAAAATTATAGAAAGTGATTATAGAATTAATAGATGATGTTCAACATGATCAAGCCCAGTAGTGCGATAGGGTCAAATGCCCCAAGCGTGATTATTGCGACAATGTGGGAAAATCTGCAAACCTCATCACCCAACCCATTCGAGCCCCACAGCATGATAGGGCTGAGCAAGTCAAGCCATGCCTTGATTAAAATGCTACCCAAGTGGATCGAGAAGAATAGGAGAAAATGTCCCATCAAGTCCAACAGTTGAATAAATGCCTCGATGAGATCTTGAGGAGAAATACTGAAAGAGCACCTAACTTATAGGGCCCTCAGAGATCTTGACACGAGATAGGATCTCCATTTGTCTAGGACATCATTGAAGAGCACGTTGCAGTTGACGCAAAAGTCCCAACTGGTCTACTGAGATATGATGGCTCGACGGACCCCAACAAGCACCTGATGTAGTTTGAACACATGATGCAATTGCACGGGCACAATGAATACATTCATGCTAAAATGATGGTGACCACCTTCCACGACATCACGCTTAACTGGTTTGTGAAGTTGGAGGCATCATCGATTTATTCTTATAACCAGCTGTGCAACACGTTTTTACATTGGTTTACTAGGAGGAGAAAAGTGAAGCTCCCCTATACCTATCTCTATATCGTAAAGCAAAGCGAAGGGGAGTCCATTCAGGATTTTTTCACCAGATTCAACACGGAGGTTCTCAGGATTGAAAACCCCAAGATTGAGTTCTTGATTGATGTACTATTCTTGGAGCTCAAACACAAAGAGTGCGCCAACGCTTTGGTTAGGTAACGACCCAAGTGGATGGAGGAGTTGTTCGATCCAGTCGAGAGATATATAACACAAAAGGAGATGAGCAGGCTTAAATTTGGATCCTTTGAAGTCGACAAAAAGAAAAAATAAAGAGACAACCAAAAATACAAAGAGAGAGGTCCTATACAGCTTTGAACATCCCATAAAGTGATTCCATGACTATACACCTTTGAACATCCTAAGGAGGGAGGTCCTGTATGCCATCCAACATGATAACCTCCTCAAGAAACCTAAAACATTGACAAAAATTAAGGCAATGAAAAAAATTAAGAAATATTGCCACTTTCACAAGCAAAAGGGGCCAATACTGACGAATGCTTCAATCTCCAATATGAGATTGAGAGGTTAATTAGGTAGGAACACCTCAAGAAGTACATAGCTGTGGACTCCTAGGTCAAAAGGAGCAAAATCGATCAGACTCTCTGTAAAAAAAGGTCGGCTAGCCCTAAAAGGGAAGAAAAGGAAAGAAACTCACCCATAAGGATCACCCACCCATTTGAGGAGTTATTAATATGATTGCAGGAGGTCCCACTTGGGGAGACTCAAAATCAGCTTGAAGACTAACTTAGAGGGGACTTGAGTCAGCCAAAGCCTCCAAAGTTGAGATAATATTTCATCTTAGGATAAGTGCAGAGCCCTTCTCATTTACTGATGTCGACTTGGCACACCTCAAAGGCAGGAACATTGACCATAAAATAGACTGTCTAATGGTAGTCTCTGTAGAGATTGTCAACTTTGAAGTGTGCAAGGTCTTGGTCAACAATGGTAGCTCAGCCAATATAATCTTCCTCTCTATCTTAAAAAGAATGAATATGGGCCAGCTAAAATTTCAACCTGTGCGCACACCGCTAGTTGGATTTAGGGGATCGAAAATCATACTGGAGGGGTTGATCAACCTATCAACATCCTTTGGAGTGGCTCCCAAAAGGATTACTTTGATGGTAAATTATCTTGTGGTCGATGCCCCATTCACTTATAATGTCATCATAGGTCGACCCGTCCTTAATGACTTCCGTGCAATTGTGTCCAACTATCACTTGAAGGTCAAGTTTTCAACCCCAGTAGGTATATGGAAACTTTTGTGCAACATGAAGGGGGCCTGGAGATGTTACAACATCTCGATCGAGTCAAACGAGTAGAGAGCTCGACCGCGACTAAAGACCTTGGGGAACACTCATGTAGCAAAACTCGAAGAGTCCTAGGCTAGCAAGAAGCATAAGTTCAAAGACACCAGAGTGGAGCCTATCAAGGACTTTAAGACCATTAAACTCGTATAGGGAAACCCCAACAAGACGACCCGTATTGGAATTGACTTGGGCCCCCACTTGGAATGTCTGATGGTCAATTTTTTGAGAGAGAATATTAACATCCTTGTATAAAAGGCATTCAAACTTTAGGGAATCGACCCCAGCGTCATTGTGCACTGTCTTAATGTAAACCCCTCGTACAAGCTAGTCAGGTAGAAGACAAGGATGTTCAATGCGGAGAGGATACAGATCATCGAGAAGGAGGTTAGGAGACTCTTAGATGTTGGTTACATTGTAGAAATTCAATATCCCTCTTAGCTTTGTAATATTTTCCTAGTCCCAAAAAATGAGGGGCAATGGCAGATGTGTAATAATTTTATGGATTTAAATAAAGCATGTCCTGAGGATCCTTACCTCTTGCCTCGCATATATTTATTAGTTGATTCAACTGCTGGGTGTAAGTTATTGAGCATGATAGATGCATTTCAAGGCTATTATCAGATATTCATAGCTCTCGAGAATAGGGATAAGACCTCCTTTATGGTTCCAAATAGGCTGTACTATTTCCTGATCATGCCTTTTGGGTTGAAGAATGCCAAAGCAACTTACTAGCGGCTCATCAATTTTATGTTCAAAGAATAAATTGGTAAATCAATGGAGGTTTATGTCGACAACATGATTGTCAAAATAAAAAAGGCTCAGGATCACTCGCTCAATCTCAGTCACACTTTTGTGATCTTGAGAGCCTTTGGTTTAAAATTAAGCCCAAATAAGTGTATGCTCGGGGTTCGGGGAGAAAAATTTTTGGGTTACATGGTCAGCTAGAGAGATATTGAGGCCAATCTGCAAAACATCCAAGTAGTTCTCGATGTCACTCCTCTAAGAAAAGTTCGAGATGTTCAGAGGGTAGTTAGAAAGATTATAGCCTTAGGTAGGTTTATCGCAAGATTGGCCGAGAAGAGTTTATCCTTTTTCAAAATTCTTAGAAATGCCAAAAAGTTGGGTTTCCAATGGACTGCACAGTGTGATCAGGCGCTCATCGAACTGCAACAGTACTTGGCCTCGCCCATCATGTAGGCAAAACCTAAGCTGGGTGAAGTGCTTCGAGTATATTCGATGGCCTTTGTGGTATCAATCAGCTCAGTACTGATCTCGACCCACGATGGCACCCATCGATCGGTCTACTATTGCAGTAAGTCACTCCATGAGCCGAAGCATAATTATTTGGAGATTGATAAATTTGCTTTAGCATTAGTGATTGCAACTCTAAAATTACGACCATACTTCCAATCTCATTATATTATAGTGCTGACCAACTAGCCGTTGAAACAAGTATTGATAAAGTCGAATATATTTGGAAGACTAACCAAATGGGAAATCAAATTGGAAGAGTTTGATATTACTTTCTAGCCTCAAACAGTCATTAAAGCACATGTCCTAGCTAACTTTATCACCGAGTGAGTTGACCTGCCCAAGATGAGAACCGAAGCTCTTCTCGTTTGGATAATACGCATTGATGGATTATTGACCACATTCGATAGAGGAGTAGGCATTGCTCTTTGCTCCCCAAATGCAGAAAAATATGATTTTGCAATAAAGTTGGATTATGCAGTCACAAACAACAAGGCAGAATACAATGCCCTTCTCACAGGGATGAGAATGGCGATCGAATAAAGGGTTAAGCACCTGGTCATAATTATAGATTCCCAATTAGTGGCCTAGTAGGTCGGCACAAGTTTTGAAGCTAAGGATGCGATGATTTCACTGATACTTGGCCGAAGTGAAGCAGTTGCAGCAGTCATTCAAAAAGTTCACCTTTTGTCAGGTTCCTTGATTTGCGAACGAGCGGGTAGATACTCTTTCAAAATTTGCCAGCTCCACCAGGGGGATGAGGGACAAGAAAATTCCATTTTTGATCTCTGATAAAACATCAATTGCTTCCCACGAGGAAAATTTAATAACAAGCATCGAAGGAATAATAGTTTCTTGGCAGACTCCGATCAAATTATATTTGAGCCAAGGCACCGTCCCCGAGGATAGGAATGAGGCTCGATGCCTTTGGGGTCAAGCTTCCAAATTTACTCTCGATGAGTATGGTCAGTTGTATAAGAGGTCAATCTCGAGCCCCCCTTGAGGTGTCTTTACTATGATTAGGCTTTAGAGGTGTTACAAGACATTCATGCGGGTATGTGTGGCAATCATTCTGGAGAAAGATCCCCGGCCCACAAAGTGATCAGGTATGGATACTTTTGGCCAATTTTATTGAAAGACTCAGTGGATCATGCGCGTAAAAGTACTTCATGTCAAGTTTATTCAAATTTTCCACACCAACCCGCAACGCCAATGGTCAATGTTCAAATTTCTTAGCCTTTTGATCAGTGGGAAATTGATATTCTGGGCTCACTGCCAAAATCGACAGGACAGCAAAAATTCATAATCATTGCAGTTGAGTATTTTACTAAATGGGTTGAGGCAGAGGTGGTTCCAAAGATAACGAATGCAACCACCAGGAGTTTCATATGGAAAAACATTATATGCCATTTTGATTTACCCAAAGTCCTTATTTCTGATAACGACACTCAATTCTAGAGCAAGAGCACTAAGAGCTGGTGCGAGGCTTTGGGGATCGCACAACACTTCACCTCGGTAGGTAATCCCCAATCGAATAGCCAAATAGAGGTAACCAATAGAATGATCCTCGACCATCTAAAATTTAGGATACAAGATACTGGCTCGAATTGGGCAAACGACCTCTTTAGCGTGTTATGGGTGTACAGAACCATTCCTTGAATAGTGTCCGAAGTAGTAATCCCCTCAGAGCTAATCCAACACATAACTCGAGTTATCTACTTCCATCCACTAAGGAACAGTCGGAGAGGAAGCTTGACCCTAAGACCATTGACGAACGTTGTTAAGAAGCCTATAACACCATAAAACATTATAGGTCTAATATGGTCGAGAACTACAACAAAGGAGTCAAATTATGCCATTTTAAGGTTGGAGATCTCGTCCTAAAAAAAGTAGAAGTCTCCAAGAATACCAATAAGCTCGATCCCAAATGGGATGGACCATACACTATTATCAAAGTATCAAAGCACAATGTTTATAGACTAACCAATATGCAAGGAGAAGAACTCCCTCGCCTGTGGAATGCAATCAACCTCAGGATATTTTACATTTGAGATCATGCTGTATTTACCTATTGAAGTCTTTTAGCTCGAATAAAACTCTAATAGTATTGATATGATTTAGAGTTAGAGTTATAATCAAGTAGCTTCATGCTACCCCAACCCAAGTCGACCCTATAGTCGGCGAATAAGTAGCTCGCGCTACCAATCAAGTGGCTTCATGCCGCCCTAATCCAAGTCGACCCCGTAGTTGACGAACAAGCAGCTCACGTTGCCACTCAAGCGGCTTCATGCTGCCCTAATCTAAGTCCCCTCGTAGTCGATGAACAAGCAACTCGTGTTGCCACTCAAGCAGCTTCATGCCGCCATAACCCATGTTGACCCCGCAGTCAATGAATAAGTAGCTTGTGCTGCCACTCAAGCAACGCCATGCTGCTACAACTGAAGTCGACCATGTAGTTGATGAATAAGTAACTCGTGCTGCCACACAAGTGGCCTCACATTATCATGAATCAAGTTGACCCCGTAGTTGATAGATGAGCAGCCTCGTGCTGCCACATCATGCTTCTATGTCTAGTGTCGACCTTTGCAATCGATGAAGCAGCAACCCAGCTTTAGCGTCAAAATCAACCAACCCGCATCGATCATGTCGACCCCAGGATTGAAAATCCAGGTGTTGATTTAATAGTCGATTAATAGGTGTTAAAAATCGATGATGCAATTAAATGACCATGCAACAGACACGGATACAACAAGTCGACTCAGTCAACAACAATCTTATTTTCCTTCACTATTAAGGTAACAGCTAGGTCATTCATCAGTTACTTCCCACATTGTTACGATAATTTAATTTGACATGAAAATACTTAATTACTATCTTTAACACAACAAAATAAAAAGAAAAGTAGTCTTTATTCATCAAGTGATTGATCATTGTTACATAAAAAAAGGGGTGGGACGGACTGCATATGCATTGGATTAATTTTGGCTAGTCCCAGCCTGCTCACCTTCAGGCTATTTAGAGTCTAGGTCAGGTAGTGCACAGGCGAGCGTTGAGACCGTTTGAGGAGATTCGGAAGGCCCAGCAATATTGGTCATAAAGTTGGTCGAGTGTAGCATGTACTGCACAACATCAACCTCTTCCTCTCTTAGTTTCACCACCAGGTCCTTTGCAAATGCGAACTCCTCAGCTAACTGCTCTAACCTAGTATCAACCTCAGCCTTCTTCTTTTGGGCCTCAATTAAGGGCTTATCGGGCACAATGATTACAGTCTCTCTCCCTGGGGCCTGCTTAATTTCATCCTCTTTAGGGTTAGGACGGGCTTCTAATTTCTCATTCAGGGCCAAGCGTATCTTACTCTTGTCTTCAGGTTGAAAAGCGTATCCCAAATGCTCGAGCTACTTTACAAATCTATGGAAGGCTTCACGAGCATTGTCAAGGGATGCGACTGCTCTCACATCTTGAAAAGCAGCGCTAAGGATGAACTGTTCAACTATTTTGTGCCGCATCTCTGAAAGACAGCGATTGAAGACCTCTCTGGCTTCATCGATCGCCTCAGCACGGCCTTGAGCTCAACCAAAATTGCAGCTCACTTGTAGGTTTAGGTGGGCCTTTTCTATTATGTTATCTGTGCAACTCTACTCTTTAACCACCTAGACTAGTTGCTGATCCTTAGAGTTAAGTTGCTCTTGCAGTTTAGCCACCCTTTTATTCAGTTGCTCAACCTGGAGTTGTGAGGACTCGAGCTGCACTTTGAGGGTTTCCATGTCCTCTCCCTCTCACAACTCCTCTCTTTCTACCAACACCAGCTCAGATCGACGAAAAATTTTATAGCCCAGTTGTCCCATTTGGAACACAAAGATAATGTTACTCCACAATACCATTATGAAATGGAAATTTGATTAAAAAATTATTAACCTAATACTCACCATGTTACAGTGGTAGGACAGTGCTCGGATGACCCCAGCTTGGTTGAGATTCATCAATTTTTGTTGATTGAATACGAACAGCCCTGACGATAGCTATTTTAGAGCGTTACCATCTATTATCCCCCCTGGATGATGGAGGTCAAATCATTCACCTCATTAGTTTGGTCAGTAGCGAACCGGGGAGTAGACAGCCATGAGAGTTGGAATAGGGCACCGTCACTAAACTTCCTCAACAAGTCATAGCTTGTAGCCACTTTCTATTTTTCTTTGCCTGCTGTAATCTTTTTGGGGGCCAAGCCCCCTTGTTCGATCATCAACCTTTTGCCCTGACCCATGAGGCTACTTGTGACAGGATCTTCCCAATGAGTAGACTAAGATTTCGTCACTTATTTGGTCTGTGCGGGCATTGAAGCTGACGTTGATTGAGTGAAACTCGCTGGTTTCGCTGGAGTTCCTTCCCATCACGCAGTGGCTGCTTAGCGACGCTTCTCGTTTCTCAGAGTTCGAGCTTGGGATTTAAATTTGCTCCATGCCATTACTTCTTCTCAATCTGCAGTCACAAATAATATAAATAAACATCATAATTGAACAGAAAGATATAGTACTTACAATTACAACGGTCGACGAGAACCACTACCTAGTTGATCACCCTCAGACAGTCGAGTTAGGCTGGTGACAAGCCAGCTAATACCAACCATCTTTCCTTAGTTAGAATCGAGGCCTCCATATGCCTAAATCCAACTAAGTCCCTGATGAATGTGTTGGGCCAGCTAGGTGTTTGGTTCCTAGACATCTCTATAGGCCCCCTCCACCAACCCCAGGGAAAGTTGAGAACCCCTAGCCCCCGAATATAGAAAAAGTATTTTTTCCATTCTTGGCCATAGGACGAGGTAGGGGATACTAAGAATTTTTGGCGGGGTCGAGTAGTCAAGTAGTAGAAACTAGACGCCTCGGTACTACTTGACTTCCACGACATAGGTAGATGAAATAGATTTGAAAAGTTGGCAAAGGAGGCTGGTTGATTATATAAGTGCATCCGCACGGCAAAACTATACGAGGTAGCGAAACAGTTTGGCAACAGTTAGGTTATACACATTTCCAGGCCTATGAAGAGGTCAACTATTACTCGCGCAAAGGAAAACCTAAGCCTATATTTCAACCCTTTCTCAAACACAGTGATGCACCCTCAGGGAGGTCAATGTATTCTACCCCAAGCCCCTGGAGCTAACAACTCGTACTCCTCAGGGATATGATACGTTGCCCTAATTCATATCAAGTCGATAGGGGTTATTTTGAATGCTATCTCAGTATAATGGTTTGAGGTAAACAATTGACCTCGGGTTGCAAGAACTTCGATTGGGCCAGCCTCACCTTCAAAAATCACCCTCACATCACTCGAGCTACTGGAACTGCTCAAACTCGAGCTATCACTAGAAGAACTAATTGGACCGCTATCATGGGACGTTTTAAATGCACTCTCACCCTTAGTTCCCCCCTGATAGGCCACGTTCTTGGACCTAGTGTCCTCACTATTAGAGCTGGTAGACATTTTGTCATAGAAGAAAAAGGAAAAAGAAATAAATGGGCAGAGTAACTTATAGTAGATATTTAGTAGGCTATAACCGTACAAAGTTGTAGAACTTCAAAGACAGGAATTCGACCAGATATGGATTTAGCAAAAGTGTAAATGAGAGCATATATCCCCATTATTTATAGGTGTTTGTGTGCAGAAACACAAGCGTCAATTATAATTACACTCTGTCTCCATACGCTTCGTATTCTGAGAAGTAAGTGGCATATTAAATACAGCAAAATCATCACAAATCCTGGTCGACAATTCAAAAACCCTAGTTGAGGATTCAAAGACCTTGGTCGAATATGGCTAACTATCATAACTGCCTATTAACTCCATACTCCTTCTCGTCGACAAGTTCGATCAGGACCCCAAGTTGGGGGGACTCATTATATGAGATAACCCAATAGGCTTACTAAGCCCAACGTCAGTTTCATACAGCCCAATAGGCCCACTTAGCCCACATCAATTTTAGAGCAAACACATTCAACAACAACTATTTAGTCGAGTAATTAGTTATCAATCGTGCTCGAAGGGATGTTCTGCCATGAGCCTGGTCGACCAACTCGATTTGGTCGATCATTATCAACCTCAAAGTTCTCTCCAGTGCTGACTCAAATCTATGTTGTATTTATTATTCTAATAGACAATATGCCTCTGCATTAATGACACGTAACAGCTGGTACAGTCGCTACCACCAACTTTGTCACTAACTCTGCCACCAACCCTGTCACCACTTTTGGCAGAGAAGCGCTTGTCAGAGGTATTGTTCACCCTAAAAAATAGGATATTGTACCACATGGAACAGTACTAAGATCTGGAATGACCATTAACCCCTTGGTAAGGACTAAAGCCCACTTCACCTGATAGGGGCACCATCGACAAATCACGCCTAGAGAAGGTTATAAATACCTCATAACCAACTATGCTCCAGGTAATGTTAAATACACTATAAGCTCTCCATATTCTATTTGATTAACTTATCTCAATCAGAACTGACTTGAGCATCAAAATGCCTTAGCCGAGGGCACCTCGGCTAGTTTAACGTGTGTTGATTGTTGCAGATCTCAAATCTTGAGAAGAACATAAGTTGAATTACTCAACCTCTTTAATCGAATCTACCCAAAACAGTATCCTTTCACTATATACAGCTTTCTACCTCATCAAGTAGTATATATGGAGATAGTGAACTTTGAGGTCAAAAGGGTATTCGTCAATAATAAAAATTTTGCAAACATCATTTTCTTATCGACTTTGAAGAAAATGAATATGTGTGAATCCTTTAGTCGAGTTTTAGGGGTCAGAGATTGTACCTAAAAGACCCATAAGTCTTTCTACATCATTTGGTAAAGTTTCTAGATGAAAAATCCTCATGATCAACTAACTTATCATCAACGTCCCTTTCGCTTACAATGCTATAGTCGAACGACCAACACCAAACAAATTTTATTATTTTGACCTGCCACATAAAGGTCAAATTCTTGACTACTGCTGGCATGGGTGAACTATTATGTAATGTCAAAGAAGCACGGCGCTGCTACACCATCTTGATCGAATCCAATGAGCATAAGAATCAACCAAAAATGAAACCTTCAAGGATGCCCTAGTAGCAAAACCCGAAGAGGGACATAGCAAGGCAAGAAAGGCAAGCTCGAAGAGGCTTAGGTTGAACTTGTTGGAGAATTTAACATAATCAAACTAGAGTCGGGAAACCCTGACAAGACCACCAGGATTGAAAGCGACATAGGTAGCAACATGGAGTACCTAATGGTCGACTTTCTTTGTAGAAATATAGATGTCTTTGCATGAAAAACCTCTAATCTCCAATGAATCGACCCTAGTGTCATCATCTACTACCTAAATGTAGACCTTTTATACAAGCCAGTTAAGCAGAAGACTAGAACTTTCAATGCAAAAAGATGTTAGATCATAAAAAATGAGGTCAACAACCTCTTAGAGGCAAGATATATTGTAGAAATTCAATATTTGAGTTGGCTTTGTAATGTTGTACTTGTCCCTAAGAACGAGGAAAAAAGGCTCGAGTATAATGATTTTACTGATTTAAATAAAGCTTGCCTTAAAGATCGTTTCCTTCTACCTCATATAGATTTGTTAGTTGATTCCACTATTAGTTGTGAATTATTGAGTATGATGAATGCTTTCCAAGGTTACTATCATATTTTCATGGTACCCAAGGATAAGGACAAGGATAAAATATCTTTTGTCATCCCCAATTGGGTATATTATTTCTTGGTCATGTCCTTTGGGTTAAAAAATATAGGGGCAATTTATTAGCAATTAGTGAACTTTATGTTCAAAAACGAGATTGAAAAATCTATGGAGGTGTATGTCGATGACATGATTGTTAAAATTGAGAAAGCAAAAAATATCTAGTTGACCTCTATCACACATTTTTCATACTATGAGCATTTGGCATAAAGCTTAACCCAAACAAGTGTAGCTTTATTGTCTGAGGACGTAAATTTCTAAGATATATGGTCAACCAAAGGAGTATTGAAGCAAACTTGCAGAAAATTCAGGCAATCTTAGACATTTCCTCTCTTAAAATGATCAAGGACGTACAGCAGCTGATCAGGATGTTCATAGCTTTAGGTTGATTAGCCAACAAGAGTTTGCCTTTCTTCCAGATTCTCAAAAACACAAAAAAATTTGATTTCCAGTTATCAGAGTAGTGTGACTAGGCTCTGGTCGAACTTAAGCACTACCTCTCCTCAGTGCCCATACTTGCCAAACCCGAGCTTAGAGAAGTTTTGCACTTATACTTAGCAGTGTCATCAATCTCAATCAGCTCCATCTTGGTCTCAACCAGGAATGGAACCCTTTACCTTATTTACTATTATAGCAAAGCACTGTAAGGCCCTAAGCACAATTATCTAGAGATTAAGAAGTTCACCTTGCTCTGGTCACAACAACCAGCAAGCTAAGGCCTTACTTCTAATCCCACTCCATTGTTGTTTTAACCAACAAGCCGTTAAAATAAGTATTATTGAAATCAGATACCTTAGGAAGATTAACAAAGTGGGCTATCGAATTAGGAAAATTCAACATCATCTTCCAATCCCAAATTGCCGTAAAAGCACAAGTTCTAACTGACTTCATAGTCGAGAGACTCGACCTACCTAATTAGGACAACCGCATCTCTCTTTTATGGACCTTGCATGTTGATAAATTAGCAACCTCTTTAGGGGGGATAGGCATTTCACTTTGTTCTCCACTCTCAAAAGAATATGATTTTGCAATCAAACGCGACTCTCTATTAACCAATAATGAGGCAGAGTATAAAGCCCTTTTCACTGGCATAAGGATGGCAGCAGACCATGGAGTCAAGCAATTGATGATAATTACTGACTCTCAATTAGTTGCAGAGTAGGTCGAAGAGAACTTTGAAGCCAAGGAATCTAGAATGAGCCAATACTTAGCTAAGGTGAAAAAACTACAATAGCTATTCAGGAAATTCACCCTCACTAAGTACCTTGATTAGAGAATGAATGTGTTGACGCTCTATCCAAGTTCGCAAGCTCAACAAAAAGAACTAGAGACAGAACATTCACATTTCTAATCATAGACAAGCCCACCATAAGCACTCTTGATCAAATCTTGGTCAAACTTTTTGACGAAACACCTCTTTTTTGGTAGGACACGATCAAACTTTACTTAAGATAAAGTTTAGTCCCCGAGGATATAGACGAGGTGCGAAAACTAAGAGGTTAAGTGGCCAAGTTTGCCCTTGACGAGCATGGACAACTCTACAAGAGGTCAATTTCAAGACCACCTGAGGTACTTAACGCCAGATCAAGCTCACAAGGTCCTATAGAAAGTTTATGCAAGCATTTGCAAGAACCATTATAGAGGACGTTCCCTGGCACATTAAATCATCTAATATGGGTATTTTTGGTCCACTTTATTGAAAGATGTAGTTGATTTTGTTAGGAAGTGCACATCTTGCCAAGTCCACTCGAACATACCACACTAGCCCGCAGCATTAATGGTCAACGTCCAAGTCGTATGGCCATTCAACCAATGGGGGATCGACATAGTCAGATCCTTTTCAAAGAAAACAAGTCAAAGAAAGATTATCATTGTTGTGGTCAAATACTTTACCAAATAGGTTGAAGTGGAGGTAATACCCAAAATAACCGATGCTGCTACTAAGAGTTTTATATAGAAGAATATAATTTACCATTTTATTTTAGCCTCCCTAAAGTCTTAATTTTAGACAATAGAACCCAGTTTCAAAGTAAGAGTATGAAAAATTGGTGTGAAACCCTTGGGATTTACCAGCATTTTACCTTAGTCAGGAACCACTAAGCTAATGGATAAATTGAGGTCACGAACAAACCCATCATCGACCACCTCAAGGCTCAATTGAAAGGCACTGGAATGAGTTAGGCAAATGACCTCCCTAGTGTGTTATGGGCATATAGAATAACCCTTGAACAACTTCATGTCACAACCCCTATAGCTTGGTTTATGTGTCAAAACCAATCATCCCAACAAAATTGATACAATACATGGTTCGAGTAATCCATTTTAATCCAATTAGGAACACACCTCTGAAAGAGAGCTCAACCTAGACACCATCAATGAGCTGTGACATGAGGTTTACACCACAATGTAGTGATACAGATACAAGATGGCAAAATATTACAACAAAGGAGTTCGACTTCAAAGTTTCAAAGTCAATGACCTCATCCTTCAAAAGGTATAGGTGTCAAAGAATGTAGAAAAACTCAACCTAAAGTGGGAGGGCCCTTATTTATTGGTCAAAGTATTGAAGCACAATGCTTATCAACTCGCAAATAGCCACAATAATAAGCTCTTGTGACCATGGAACATAATAAATTTGAAAAAAATTTATGTGTAATTAAACCTAAATTTTCCCCTCTATTGTACTGTAATACCATTCCGCGTCAATAAAAATATTTGCATTCTAATAGTTACTTACCCACAACATGCAATCAAGGCTTTCTAACCCAAATACAAATGAGTTGATCGTTTACAATTGACCCATCATCAATTAACACAATGGCTTCAAGCCGTGCAATCAAGGCTTCCTAGCAAAAGTACATAAATGAGTTGATCATTTACAATCGATCTGATCATCAACAAACATAACAACTTAAAGCCTGCAATTAAGGCTTTCTATCCCAAGTACATAAACGAGTTGATTGACCTCATTTGTCGACGTCGAGGTTGAACCTATGCTATAAAACAAAACTTTCCAGCTTAAATCTACTAAGAGTTGAACATTCATCCTCAACCCTGCAATCGATCACAGTGTTGGACTACCAACAATGTTTGTTAACATTAATGGCAACCATTGTTTAACAAAATTAGTTAAGGGCTCTCGAACATCAACAATGAACATGGATTTATTTTACCTTACTGCAGTCAATTCTTGACTCAACCATGGACTTCACTTAAACTTCATTGAGTTATTTTACTCTTTGGCGATGAATTAATCTTGTCATCAATCGCAATAGCCAATATTCGATAAGAATAATTGTGAACAGCAAAACTAATATGCAACACTCATTGATCAACACGAAGAACAATTTCATTCACTTCAACAAGTCTTTGATTACAAGTTCTTCATTATAAGTTTTTTAAAAAAAAGCCAAGGCTTACTGCAGGTGACTCAATTTAACCCGAATCTCTTTATCATCACCACTATAACCTCCTTAGCTGCCTACTCGTCTTTTGGGCCACCAATTTTGACCTCTTAAACTGGTTGCGAAAGGCCAGCCTCTTTGACCAAAAATGGATGCCCACCTGAAGAAAAGTAGTCGATCACATTAACCTTACCATATTTGATGTCAAATGCAAAGTCATTAGCAAAGTCAAACTCTGTCATCATGGCCTCAACCTTAATCACATGGGGAGGCACAACCACAAGAGCAGATACTAGCACCTCAATAAGAGCAGCTTCATTAGGGTTAGCTCCCTTAGCAAGAGCAGCCTCATCGGGATCAAAGTACATACACAACTGCTCGTCGAGCATCGGGTTCAACTGATGCCTATCTTCGAGGTGGATTATGTAGCCTAGAACTCTAGCTACTTGAGTGTCTTCTCAAGGTATTTTTTGTGTCGTTAATTGAGAAGACAACGTTAGCATCCTGAAAAGCCGATGTTAACATAAATTGTTGCACCACCTCTCTCTAAATGTTGGCTAGTGTCCTGTCAAACTCTCTCTAGGTGAAATTGAGTGCACTATTGTAGTCGTGTACTTGACCAGTATCATAGTAGGTCTGGACTTCTACTTAGACCTTTTTTAATAGCTCATCATCTTCTCAACGACCACAGTAATATACTAGGCATCTTTCGCCTCAAGCTATGTTCCTACATCCTCCAACTCATTTGTAAACTACTTGATTAGAGTTTAGGCCAACTTAGCCTAAGCCTTAATCATTTCCACTTTCACCCAATCACCCCAAAGCCGATCACTCTCATTGAGGGCGAGTTTCGACCTTCTATGAAGATAGTAGCCAAGGTGGCTCACCTACAACATCATTAAAGTCAACGTAATTAAGACCATGACACTTAGAAAAATAAAAATAAATGAGCAAATACATAACCATCACACAATACTTGACTAGGCACTTACCATATTTGAGTGGTAGGCCAAGACTCTTAATACACCTCTTTGTATTATTTCCATCATTTTTCACTAGTCAAAAGCAAAGAGACCAGCCATCATTACCTTTAATGGCCCTACTTACCCTACTATGAGCACCAACATGGAATTGTGCATGGCTATATCGATCTTGAATTAAGGCGATGAGAGGTTGGTCAATTGGAATAGTTCATCATCATTGACCAAAAATATCGTAACCCATTGGCGGGCTCGTTAACCTAGCTGTGTCTTTGCCTTTGTTGGCAGGTGTTCTTTTTGGGACAGGCCCACCCTACTCAAATGCCAACCTCCTATGCGACGAAGATAAACTGAAGGTCAGAGCAGCTGGAGGTCAAGGTAGTGAAGCTGCTAATGCAAGAAATACAGCACGTGATTGTTCGAATGCTTATATCAATCTTAGTTCCTTTGGGTGTGAGCCATGGCTTTAGCTCTAGTTGGATTCATTATTTCTTCTTGATTTGCGAAAGTAAGAGACGAATAAGCGTCAATCTCAACCATAATGTTAAAATAAATGTGGTATTATAAGCAAAAGCTAAAGCTAAAGGTTATACCTAATCGATCACTAGCATGTAATCTTAAATTGACAGGCGATAAGCCTACAAGAACTAAATTCCTCTCTTAGATATAACCCGAGGCTTCCATTTGCCCAAACTTCACTAATTCTTGCATAGAGGTGTTAGGCCAGGTCAAGGTTTCACTCCCCAACATCTTGATGTGCCCCCTATACCAACCCCTAGGAATGATAAAACCCCCCAACCCTCGAACGTAAAGATAATACTTTTTCCACTCCTAGCATGGGACGAGGCTAGAGTCACTAGAAATTTTCATCGAGGGCAGGCCATGAGATGGTAAAAACCCAACTCCTTTGTGCTCCCAACTTCTAGGACATCAAAAGTTGAAAAGGATTGAAAAAGTTGGCGAAAGTAGTAAGTTAGCTGTGTATATGCATAAGGACAACAAAACTATATATGGTCAAAAAACAGTTCAGGAACAATTGGCTTATGCACACTCATAAATGCCTCAATAGGTCGAGTGAAAGGAAACCTAAGCTCACATTTAAAATCTTTCTCAAATACAGTTATGCACCCATTCGGAGATCGGTGCATCTATCAGATGGTCTGAGCACAATCAGCTCATACTTTAGGGGAACATGGTAATTTTATCTTATAAGTGTGAGGTCGGTAGGTGTAATCTTGGACACTATCTCACTATAATGGTTTGGTGTGTAAAGCCAACCTCAAGAAATAAGTTCTTAGCTTGGACGAGCCTAATCCTCAATAACAACCAACTTATCACCTGAGCTGCTTGAGGTTGAACTACTGCTTGAAGAACTATCAGACTCACTAGTCAAGTTACCTATGCCCCTGAGGGCATCTCGATCCAACTCGTCGCTTCATTGCTACTACCCTCACTATAGCCCTCATTGAATACTCTCAGCATCATGTTTATATATTACGATCAAAAGATATAAAGAAAGGACTTACGTGTTTAAAGGCTCTAAAGCAAAAAATGGTTGATTGATAGCACTCTAAAATATCTCAATTGACTTGTTGGAATGCTATAAAAGTGAAAACGAATTTTTTCACTGTGGTTATTTATATCCACCCAGCGTGGTAATCGAAATAACTGTAATTATTACATAATTACCATCTAGCACTTCGACTGGTGTAGCATAATCGCTGCATTAAATGCTCTAAACCTTGGTTGATCCTAGAAAACCCTCGTAGATTCTGGGAACCCTTGTTGAATGTTAGCATTCCCTATGGAAGGCCTCGCAAGATAACTACTTTCCACTCATTCTCGTCGAGTTCCTCAATCAGGACTAGAAAGTGGGGATACCCATGATATAGGATGACCTAATGGGCCCAAGCCTAAAGTCGCCCAAAAGAGTAGAAATCAACATAATCTGTCATGGCCAAAGCTGGCAATCAACCAGCGTTCAACCTCTGGATCATCGAGTTGTACAAGATGGATTTAGATAATCATCAGGAATCAACCGCCCTGGTTGAGCACCGCTTTGACTCAGTCGACCATTTATAGGGCGATGTGGCTAGCCCTTCATACTCGACGAAAAGGACCAAGTGGGGCGCTAATCGAATGTGGCATTACTAGTTAACTTATCCCCTCGATCTCTATGGTCGAGGGAAGGCAGCAGCCTCCCTACCACATTAAATGATCCGTTAAGTAGCACGCCTATGCACTTGCCCATACCACCTTTTATAGTCACCTACAAGCTGGCATGCCCCCAGTGTACCTCCTTATTTTGAGAAATAGAAGATGGTGCCATCTAAAATAGTACAGTAACAGGAGAAGACTTAAAGGTCCCTATTTGATGACAAATTGCCCACTCCAGGTGAAAGGGGCATCATAGACATTTCAATCCTCATGGGAAGGTTGTTAATAGCCCTCAATTAGGCTCTTGGAAAGTATGCCATTCAATACTTAAAAGCCCCCTCTCCGCTGCTTAATTATTTAGTCGATCATATACTAACTTGAGTGTTAGAGTGCCTGAGTCAAGGGTATCTCAACTAGCCTGACATTTATTGTAAGTTGTAGAACTCAACCCCAATCGTCTTTGAGATCATCCATTGACCATCCTCAAGTCAACTTACTTGGATTTCCAACCTTATTCAATCATAACTAGATTTCACCCTCATCAGTGCTCATACATTTTTTAAGTTCAAATAACCTAAAGTTTCATATGATTGGGCCTTAGATTTAACCTCAATCAACAAAAAGAATTACCTACTATTTCACCAATTATTTAAATACATAAAGAAATAATTCAGAATTTAATACGATGCAACTATATTATGAATTTTTACTACAAGAAAAATCAGCTCAGAAATATAAAAACAAATTAAATGCAAATTAACTATTTAGTTTATAATTATGACATGATGTAGATAAACTATTTAAAAATACTTATGCATACATTGCCGAAATTTATATTTTTAATTGAATATTATTCGACTAACCCTTGTAAATAATTTGTAATATATTTTAAGTTTTCAATAAAAATTGTCAAAATACTTAGAATATTTATATTGAAAATTAATTTGAACGTTTGTTAATAGTAACATGCTCTTTGGATGGAGCTTTCATTTACTTTTCAGTTATCAAACTTGCAACTATATGATTTTATATAGAATTAAAATTAGCTATTATTGAAATTGTGGGACCAAACTTACAGAATCAGATTAGAGTTAACGATGGGAAGTAACTTTTTTGCTAATATTTAATGGACTAAAATTGCAAAGAATATGTGATATACATATATGATTCTTTTCAAAAACTTAATATCAAACTCACTGATCACCTTATATGTGAAATAATATATACATACACACTCTCATAAAAGTAAGAAAAAAAATATGAAACAATTGTTCAAACCAAGCCAAGTGCAATTTACAACTCCATGTTGAACCCATTTTTCCCCAGTAACCCCCCCTTCTTGAGTTTGAAGTTGAGATGGGCTTTTTAAAGAAGTATTTATAAGTATTCTCAAATATCTAATAGAAAAATAATTAAATAAGGAGATGCGAAATATATGCGACTTGCTACAATCGTCCATTCAAAGTTCATCGTCAGACTCCTAACACTTTACAAATGAACTTCCCCATCTAAAAGTCCATTTACGATGGATCCCTCATTATATTAAGAAGAAGATGATGATGATGAAGCAGAGTTTGGACGACAAAACAGGATGCATGCAGCTATTCAGTCTTCAATACCTCGTACAAGAACTAAAATGACACTATGCTGAACCTGTTCATGAGAAAGTTTATTCTGAAACAAACTGACAGATCATGCTCCAACTCTCTTGTACAAATATATATGTAGTTTTCATACATACATATAAACATACTATATCACAATTTTGGAAAAAATGAGGTTGGCCCTAGTTACTTCTTCAAACTAGTCCAACTTTTCCAAGCCTATCCCAGCCCAGCTGTATGTATTAAAGGTGCTTTGTGTATTTCTTCCTTTGTTACGACCTTTCCAGAATTAACTAAGACATCATATCATCAGTTTTCCATAGTAACACAGTAGAAAGAAATAGATTAAAAAAAAAGAAGAAGAGCCTCATGGCTTCCAAGGAGCTGGTGGCGGCGGTAGTGTTGGAAACATAGGTGGCACCGCCGAGAAAATTGTGTTCTTGTCAATCCCCACACTCGTGTCACCAGATAGAGCAACGAGAGCTGCGACAAGGCCAGCGTTGCCAGCAAGTGTTGGCTCTGTATAGTTGTAGTTTGTCCGCACATCATGGAAACCATCGCGGCTGTCCGGGCCAGCAACCATGGCTCCAACAATGGTATTAGGATTTGGCTTCTTTGTGTCCCTCCATTTCCATCCTCCCTTGCAGTTATACTTGACCTTGTTCTTTGGAATCGATGCACCTCTATGATGAACATGTTTTGGGTAGCGATTTCCATAGCCAACAACATAACTCATCTTTCTGCGGTTTTTGCCAAGGATGTAATCCATCTGAGAATCAAACGAAGACATTAGTTACAGTAAATAATCACCTATATATTCAACGGCATTCTTCAAAAATATAGTGCATCTGCTACCTGGGTCTGCGCAAATTCCCGGAGGATGTCAGTAGAGTAGAATTGGGGTCCACAGTACCACCCAGGTGTATCGGCAGCTCTCATATAGTCACTAAACAGTGTAGCAAGGAAAGCTGCATTGACTGCATATTGAAGAGGTTGAGGTGCCCCATGATTTAACTGGATCATGCCTCCTGTCCAAGTTCCCCAAAATGTTTAATTTACAAGACTCAACTAACTTCTTCTCCATCGATTGAAAGATGGCAAAATTGATTACCTCTTGTTCTGTTAAATGATGTATAATACGGTAGGAATGAGCACATGAATATTCTAGTCTGGTTGTGAAATGTACTCAAAATTTCTTCGTACGGATAGCCAGGGCTCAGGAAGAGTCTTAAACGACTCAGAAGCACCTAAATGGAGAATAAAAAGATCATTTAACCAACAATCAGTAAAAGTATTCACCACCAATTCGAATGATGCACATCTTTTGGGCAAAGTTTTTTGAGTCTAAATTATACTGCATTAGCTACTTGAAAAGGCAAAGCTTTAATCCATCTCCATGAAAATGATCCTGATCACTCCATTTTAATATCCATTATAGCAAACTACATAGATTGGAAGGACTGCAATTTCAAGAAACAAAAACAGAAATGCAAAATTAGGCTATCGGCATTTGAGAAGACCTCTTAACTAGATTTGTTTCAATTAAAGAAACAGAAAAAAACATTTCATAAGGTCAATCCATATAACAAAGCTGGTTACTTGAATAAAGCACAAAATGGGTCTTATACCCAACATCTCAAGTCAAGCATGATAAAAAACAAAAACAAACATCTTTATTTAACTTACTTGAGCCCCAGCAAGCTTATTGTCCCAACTTAGTACACCATAATATGGGCCTCCCCAAAAAGCACCAGCATGTTTGGCAAGACCAGGAGTGGTAGCAAGCTGAAGATAGGTAGAATTCCCTGTAGCATAATACAGCCAAGTCGCACCCCACACAAACTCATCCCAGTAACTTGTGGAATTATAGAAAATTGCAGCCTCAGTACCAGAACTGTATCTGCCACGCTGATCCCTCGAAAATTTAAAGAGAGTCTTGGCACCATGTACAAGCTTTTGTGAGTAGGCCTTGTTGTCCTTGAAAACAATTGATGCAGAAGCCAAAGCAGCTGCCATCTCTGCAGCAAGATCTGAGCAACTATGACATTCAGTAACAGGTCTATCATAATCAATGTCCTCTGGGCGCACCCAACAGTAGTGATCATTGGGAGAAGGCCCTCCTGAGGTATCCCCTTTTCCAACCTACCAGGAAGAAGTTACATATCCTTTAATACTCATGTATGGCCACAGAAGCCCAGCTGTAAACTCAAGGATGAGAAGAATCATAATACATCAACAACCAAATAGAAATTACAACAGAGATGTGGAACATGACATATGTGGTAAATCCCCATTAATCTGTACACGGGATTTTAAAACACAATCAGAATTTCATTGCATATTGTCAAAGGATCTGCAGCATTTACCTGGGCCACAATTCGGTCTATGGTATCAGCAGTTGAATTAAAAGTTTTGAGAAAGTAATCAGTCCCCCACTTGATAATATCTTTGACATGGTTAAGTTCTCCAGCTGCTTCATACTTTGCACTGTATTCTATCACACTCCAACTCAACATAGTCATGGCAAAAGATTGAGGGAAATTGAACTTGACTGCATCTCCGGCATCATAATAGCCACCAGTGAGATCTTTAAACAGAGATGAAGAATCAGACTTCCCGTCGTTTAAACATGAGTTTCCCCTCCACGACACATTATTATGTTTTGGTAGCTTTCCAGCTGTAAATGGAAGTATTGAGCATTAGACAAAGAACATCATTGCATTTATAGAAATTATTGGATTAAACAACTGCAGCCAATTAGACTAAGTATCACGTTGTCATCCATGTAAACTCTCCAAATTTCATTTCTTGTAATGCAAAAGCTAACTGCAATCCAAATAGAGGCTACCTTTGGATCCGAGGTCAAAAGTGGCGTCTACACATACATCTGTGTGTCATCTATAAATGATAGTTGCAACAGATAATAGAAAAATTATATTAATCTTCACGAAATTGAACTGTGTTGTCCTAATTGACTAATTCTCTCTGAAAAAAAAATAATAATAAGAAGGAAAGAAAGAAAGACAATATTATCAAACATCACCGCAAGTAATTTAGAATATGTAATTTAACCATCTTAAATTTCTCACTTAAATCTACTCCCATCCACATTATACCCAAATTCATCAGATCCGCTCGCTAAATAAAAATGTAGCCTCAAGTTAATTTAAGAATTAACAGAGAACCCAAAATAATTAACGAGAAAAACTAGATTTTAAGAGCGTATATTAGCAGTATTTACATACAGCGTTGGGCATTGAAGAACATGAGGGCCTTGTTCAGTGCCAAGGTGTAGTTATCCACCGGCGGCGGGCGTTGGTGGTGGCGCGGCACAACCTTAACGAGTAAGGTGATAAATCCCGCCAACAATCCGGCAGCTAGAATAGTCCCCACAGTCCATACAAAGATTTTCCTGCTGACAATAATGCAACCCAGATCCACATACTTCTTCTTCTTCTGCTCCCCGGGACCCAGCAGCCAGCTCTGCTGCGTCTCATCCAGCTGCCGAGACAGCGCCGCCCTGTCGTAATCCTGCAAATTTCTGCTCCGATCGTCGTCCGTGGCGGAGTCCGCCGCGATCTCCAGCGCCCCTCCCCATGGATCCCTACCGAACATACTCGTCTGGATCGAAGATTCTTGGTTAATGAGACAATTACGTACGCAGGCAAATTGAAGTTTGAGGCAATGAGGTGCGGAACGGTGGTGGCCTTATGGGGACTGGGAGTGTAGCTACAATAATGAATTTGGTGGGCTGGTGAAGTTGCCGAGTCCTCGCGTGCATGTGCATTTTGTTCTTTTGTAATTTTATATGATTTAAATGTATGCGTCGGTTGATGATGGTTCTTTTTTTCATTTTTTCTTTTTCTTTTTTTTAAAAAAAAATTCTTAATTCAAAATTTCACATTTACATATCTGGAAGCAATATTATTAAGTCAATTAATAATTTAATAATTATTTTTTTGTTGAAACACACAATAATTAATTGACTAGAGTGAGTAACCCACCATTGGATAAGAGTAGTCTAGTTCTATTATTGTCATTTTCAGATTATAGAATGGTTTTGTTATTGAATTTGCTATTCAGTTCTTTATTCCATTCAGATAATAATAAAAATTTTATTCTTATAGATGTCACTTTATGTTCTACTCACAAGTCACATATCTAATAATTAGATTTTTATTCTTATGAAAAATATTCTACTTAATAGAAGAAAACGATTTATAAAGAATTTCAAAATCTCAGACTCATTCAATATTAACCAAATTTGATATTTATCACACTTTGTCAAAATTTTATTGAGTTACGAGGATCCAAGATTTTTAATGCCATCATTATAAGAAATTCTTATAACGACTAGCAAAAAGGATAGCGAAGCACGTTGATTTTATTAAGCGTAATTAAAAAGACATTTTTTTTGCTATTATGAAGTGTGAAATATTTAATTTGAGTTGAATTTATCAATCAAGAAAATCACTTTGTTATAGATTTACCGATATATGAGATAACACTAAAAACTTCTTTAGAATAATGAATTACACAATTATTATAATAAATAAATTTAAATTTATAATTTTTATTTTATATGTAGAATCTACTCGAACCAATGAAACTATTATATTTGAAAGAGCATTATCAACTTTATTTGAATTTTAGTTTCAATTAAAGTAATTGTCTAGTCAAATGGTTTTAATTAAATTGTCTCCCAATACTCGCAAATGTTTTTACCTAATTGAAAGTTGAGTTGGAGTGCGGAAAGAGGCAACTGTAGCATTGTTTTGGCAGGGCTTGCTTGATCGACGCTGCAGGGACTTGATGGCCAATTGATCCGCTGAACGAGCGATTAAATCCTGGGATGGTTACCTATGATCCTTGTCGCTGTCTGATGATGACGACTTCGGATTATTATTGTTATTGTTGTCTTCTTTTGTCCACCGACAGGAAAAAGGAGATGCCCCAGTCAGACCTTGCATTAAACGACTTCAATTTGGGTTCCACCCTCACTTAAAAAAAAAAATTAATAAAATAAAACAAAAAACAAAAAGAAATAGAAAATAGAAAATAGAAAAATTATAATGCAAAATAGCTGGGATTCCTGGCCTTGTGCCTCTTTCCAACTTTTTAATTGGGATTGTAATAACACATAATTTGTCCTTTATTGAAGAAATCGAAAATTTTGACATAATTTATAAGTTATTTTATCCTCGAAAGGATTCTAACAAAGGCAAATCCTCTATTAGTTGAAGTAGTCTACCCTTTTTTTAGGAATATTTTGCTGAAATTTGTTGAAAACTTTCTTGATTTTGGTTGTAAACTGTATTAAAGAATCAAAGAGTTTGTAATTACTGACTCTTTGAATTGATGTATTATTCCCCGCCCCCACAAAAGTTGGCTTACTTGTTGAATATATATGTGCATTAAGGAGTGTCTTCACATGCTGACGAGAGGTTTTATCCAAATGATCAAAGTCGAAACTCAATAATCTACAGAGTGTGTCGTCCGTGGCATCGAATTGTCAAATTTATGATTATTTTTTCATTTTATATTGATTTCATGTATTATTATATCATTATTTATTATAATTAATTAGTTGTTGATAATTGTATTGGGTTAATTATTGATATTTAAATATAATGACGTAATTAAAATTTTCAATTAGAGCAAAGGAATTTTGAAACTTTTATGTGTGGTTTTAAAAATAATTAATGTCTTATGAATACTCCTAAAAAACATATCAAAAAGGAGAACATCACAGGGATATGTTAACAAAGTGAATTCAAACATATCATTAAAAGTTATTCTCTAAAAGCTACACACACTATAAATTGCAAATAACTGTTCATATTGTGTCACATAGATATTGAACATTTTATCTTTTTGATACACACACAATATTATTAAATAGAAAGTAAAATAAACTCTAAATGTGTGTTGACATATTTCAACGAGAGCATAATCTTTTTTATATCATAGTTCAAAATGTATAAGCACAGTAATAAAAAAATTAAATTACTTGAAAAATTAGTATTGCCTGAGGGTTCATTTTTTTCTCTCTTTATTTTCTTAATTAAGATTATAGTTCTTTTTTTCCCATTATTATTGCCTACAAATTGTACTAATAAATTTTAATGTATCAACTTATGAGCTTCTTTTTCTTTTGTGGTTCCACCAATATTTCTATGAATCGTTTAACATTTAAGAACATACGTATATGTCTACACTTACACACACAATGACTTATATAATAAACTAATATATAATTATGATAAAATATTATCATATTCTAAAATTTTTAAAAATATCATATCTTATATTCATAGAGTACGGTATTGTATTTGTGTCCATATATTATGCAAGTCCCCTAGAAGAAGCCAGGCACACTGTGCGCATTCAATTAAGACATCAATACAGTATATATGCCTTTCACGTGAGTTGTTAAGCTCCGATAGTGTAAGTTGTCAATCTTTAATTAGTAAAAGAAGAAATTAAGGTTGTGATTGCTTGTGATTTTATTTTTATTTTTTATTTATGAGAAAATAGTGAGATTTTTGTGTTTATGAGGTAGAAAATATTTTTTATGAGAGAGTGATTATTTGTAAGATAAAAATATAATGATTACAGTTGACGAGACAAGTAAAAGTTAAGAGATTTTTTGTAAGAAAAAATTGTGAGATGGTGTTTGGCTGTGAGGTTTTTTTTAAGAGAAACTTGTGAGATGATAATTGATTGTGAGGTATGAGTTAAAAATATTGTGTATGTAATACTTTTTATATAATATTTATATAGATTTTTATCAGAATAAAATAGATTTTCTAAAATATCCTTTAGAATATATTATAATACATATACTAAAATATAATAATAAATTTATGTAATGATTTAATTAATTAAAATTTTAAAAATTTTAAGTATATACTGAAATAAATGTGTATATACTTATAGGGAAAATCTATTTTTAGCACCCTTAGAAATACCATTTTAGTGGTTTATCCCCTCGTGAAAAGGGGGGGTGGGTGGGTGGGGGGGAGGGGGTTTGCAAAACCTATTCGTGTTATTTTCATGAATTGTCCCACCACTTTGACGCTGTAAGTGACATCTAGGCACGTTGTTGTGCAAGTAGGGACTGGTTTTTCTTGACTATTGTCAATTGAAATTTCATTTTTATCCCTCCATCATATTTTCTCTTTTTTTTTTCTTTTTGGTTTTTTCCACTTCTCCATTTCATTCCTTTAATTTCCATCATCTTCTTCATTCCTTCTTTTTTATTTATTTCTTTCAAACCCTAAGAATCTGCAGAATGTCCTCATCCAATTCAAGAGTGAAGAATAAAAGTAAAGAAACAAATAAGCAAGTCGGTCTTGACTTGAGATATGGGAAAACTCCAGAATGTGGATGCAATATAAGAACTAAAATTCGAGTAGTAAGGTCTAAGACGAAGTCTTCAAAAGGGAAGTTGTACTACTCTTGTTTGAAGCACTAATGTAACTTCTTTCATTGGTATAATCCACAGTAAGCTATGTGGGCAGCAACTGGCTTTCCAATAAGCCTGCTAGTGACAATGGACATAAGTGTAGCAATGGAAGAAAGCAATGTTCCTGACATTAATGAAGTTGTGTCAAGGGTATCTACACACATTGAGTTTGAGATGCCTAAAAATTATGTTCATTTTTCTTATGTTGTATGTCGTGTTTTGTTAAAAATGTTAATTTTTAACATCTTCATGAAGTAGTTTATCTATTTTCAATGTATTTCTAATAAGTTTAGCGTACTTTCAATGTAATATTATGTTCCTGTTAAAGTGGAACTTGAAATTTCTTCATTCTAGTAAGAATTTCTTGATTTGGTTGTACTTATAATGGTTGTTGTTGAAAAACCAACAACACATGAGGGTGTATATTCCTCGTTTTGTATAACAAAATGGGATTCAACACTTTTTTTAAAAAATAAAAGGGGGTTAAACCTTTCTTTTTAAAAACAGAAGGCTATGAAAGGCTCATATTTTTGTAGAAAACAACAAAAATAGGTCCTGATCTGCTGAAAGTTGCATATAGAGAAAAAGGGGTTGTGCTATGGGTGAATCGATCAGGGAGTTCGAGTACTCAAAGTTATATATATCTTGGGATTTGAGATCTGCAATCACAATACACTTTAAACTAGCCAAGGTGCCCCCGGCTAAGGTACTTCGACGCTCAAGTTAGTTCTGGTCAAGATGTGAAGATCGAACATAATACAGAGAGTGTAAGGCTTATAGTGTATTGGGCATTACCTTGAGCGTAGTTGAGTTTGAAGTATTTATAGCCTTTTCCAGGCGTGATTTGACCCTGGTACCCGTATTAGATGTACTTGCTTTTATCTTTGCCAGGGGATTGGTGGTCATTCTATGTCTAGATCCCAGTACTATTCCACGTGGCTAAATCTCCTATTTTCCATATGAACAGTATCAATGGAGGCGCGTCTTTGCCGAAGTTGGTGGCACGATTGGCAAAGTTGGTGGCAGCAGCTGTACTGGCTGTCATCTGTCATTAATGCGGAGGCATGCAGCCTGTCAGACTAATAAATGCGAAAGAGATTCGAGTCAATGCTGAAGTGGGTCTTGAGGTCGATACATGTCTACTAGACCTGAATATTTGAACTTTTGGAGTGGTCCTGAGGTCGATGCAGGTCGACTGTGGACCCTACCAAGTGAAATTGATATCGATCGACCAAACAGACTTACTTTGGGCCTCCTAGGCTATCTCATTTGATATTGGACTTGTTGGACCTACTAGGTTATCTCATATCATGAGTCCCCCCAATTCACAATCCTGATCAAGCTTATTGACGAGAAAGAGCAGGGAGTTTTCATTCAATTATAGTGGTTACCATGCTCGTCCAGGATTTTTGAATCCTCGACCCAGGTTTTTAAATGCCTATCAGGGTTTGAGGCGATTTCTCTGCATTTAATGCGGCTATTAGTACGCAGAATATGAAGCGTACTGGGGTAGGCTGTCATCATAACAGTTACACAAATTTTTGTGCATGAATGCCTATAAATAGGGGGATAACCGACTCCATTTATACTTTTGTTGTCTAAACTTCTGGTCGAACTGCTATCTTTGAAGCCCTTCAAGCTCTCCTGCACTTAGTCTTTCTTCCACTGTAAGTGCCTTTGCTGTTCTTGTTCTTTTCTACCTTTCCTTTATAGAAGTATGTCTGCTAGTCCAGATTCTGATAGCACTAGGTTAGAGAGTGTGGCCCATGGGGGCAAAACTGGGGCAGAGAGCGCACTTGAGTCATCTTGTAGGAGTGAATCAAGTTTCTCTGCAAGCAAAAGCTCTAACTCAAGCAGTACCAGTAGCTCGAGCGACGTTAGGGTAGTATTGGAGAGGGAAGCTGGCCTTACTAATATGCCTGCAAGCCGAGGTTGATTATTTATCCCTAACCATTACATCGAAAGAGCCTCCAAAATAATTGTTGTAGACTTAGTCCATATTAGAGTAGCATATCACATCCTTGATGAGTATGAACTTGTAGCACTAGGGACCTGGGGTAGGATGCATCGACCTCCCCAGGGGTTTATAATTGTGTTTGAGAAGGGTTTAAAGTGTGGCCTCAGGTTCCAGCTCATCCAACTCATAGTCAATCTCCTTCTAGGACTAGGGGTCTGCATCACCCAATTACTCCCAAACTGTTTTGCTATACTGTACAGTTTTGCCATGCTAATGCACATATACAACTAGCCCGCCACCTTTGCCAATTTCTCAAATTTATTCCACCTACCCATATCCTGAAAGTTGGGTAGTAGCGAAGAGTCTGGTTTCTATTACCTAACTGCTCAACCTCGGCAAAAATTTTTTATATCCCCCATCTGTTCTTACGGGCAAGAGTAGAAAAAATACTATTTATTCAGGGGCCAGGGGTTCTTGCCATTCTGAGGGGTTGGTGGAGAGGGCCTATGGAGATGCCAAAGAACCAAAAACCTTGCTGGCCCAATACCTTCATCTAAGATCTGGTAGGATTTGGATAAATGGAGGCCTCAGTTCTGACCGAAAAGAGGTGTTTGGTTCTGGCTGGCCTATCACCTGCCCAGCTCGACCTACCGCGGGCGATCAACTAGGTAGAAACTTTCTGTCGACTATTTCCATTACACGCTATCTTTCTGCTCGAATCTGATATTTACTTAATTTATTTACTCGTGCAGATTGCAACAAAATAATGGTCTGCAGTCGCAATGAATCCCAAGTCCTGGCATTGAGGGTCAAGGCACATCGACAAGCAACTACTACTGCTCGATGAGGAGGTGCTATTGAGCAGGTAGGCTCAGCAAGGTCAACATCTGCACTGCCTCCACCATAAATCAAGCTGGCTCTTAAAACCCAATCTACTCATCGAGAGGAGCCCGAGCACAGCAGCCCTGCGGGTTAGGGTAAGAGGCAACTAGTCAAACAGGGAGGTTCAACTCCAAAGAAGGCTACTGAGGGTAATAGGAAATAAAAGGTTGTGACAAGTTGGGACATGTTTGGCAAGCCGGGTAATGGCTTGCTGTTCCAGCTTCCTCAGCTATCTCCTCTGCAATTTACCACCGACTAAGATTAGGAGATAACTGACTCGACCTCAATTATTGAGAGAGGGCCGACAAGTGTCGAAGCTCTAAAGTGGATGACCTCAGGGCTTTTTGTGAATGACCAACTGAAGCTGATGAACCTCAGTCAGCTCTGGACGATGAAGGCAATATCCTATTACTATAATGTGGTAAGTATGAGATTAATAAGCTCAACCATATTTTTTTTGTTATGCTCATATTGGTTTGAGAATGATACTGCTGTGTTTTGATAGGGCAGTTGGGCTACAATATGTTTCGATAGTCTAAGATGGCACTGGATGCTAAGGAAGAGTTGCAAGCAGGAGGAGAGATGGAAATGCTAAAGGTGCAACTCGAATCCTCTCAGCTCCAAGTCGAGCAATTGAACAAAAAGGTAGCCGACCTCCAACAGCAGCTTGACTCAAAGGATCAGCAATTGGTCCAAGCCATCGAGGACTGGAGCCGCATGGATAACATTATCAAGAAAGCCCATCTCGACCTGCAGGTGAGTTTCAATTCTGGTCGAGCCTAAGGTCATGCGAAGGCGATCAGCCAAGCCAAAGAGGCCTTCTTTCGACATCTGCCTATGGTGTGGCGCGAGATTATTGAGCAATTCATGGTGAGCACCACCTTTCAAGATGCCAGCACAGTTGCAACCCTGGACGATGCCCGCAAAGCATATCACCAAGCCATCAAACAGTTGGAGCACATAGTTTATTACTTTCATGCTGAGGATAGAAGCCAGATGAGCCTTATGCTTAATGAGAGGCTGGAGCCTTTCCCCGAGCCAAAGAAAGGTAGGGCCGAGCAGGCTTCGAAGGGCAGACCTGCTGCTGCTGCACCTGACGTGCCGCTATCTAAGGTGCAAAAGAAGAAGGCCAAGGTTAATGCCTAACTAGAGCAAATATGTGCTGAGTTTGCATTCACAGAGGACCTCGTAGCCTAATTGAAGGATGAAGAGGTCAACCTAGCATAGTACGTGCTGCGGTCGACTAACTTTATGGGTAACCTCCCAAGGCTTTCTAAATCTCCTCAGGCAGTTTCTCTGCTAGCCTGTGCAGTGACCAAGCCAGACTTAGATTGGGCTAAAGGTGGGCAAGAGGAGCTAGGCCAAAACTGAAGTAGAATTAAACTAGGTTCTTTTTTCTTTTTTTCTTTTCTATAATTGTACCCTGTCAGAGGATTATCAATAAAAGCATATTTTCTCTTTCATTTTCCTCATGTTGCGCCATGCATAGCCTTTGATTTTTGTTGTGATAATGTGGAAAATATTTGGTAGCTTGTCACGTAGTAATTATGTTGCACAACTATGTCGTCGATTGCTTCATATTCTCAGTCAACTATTTGTTCGACCCTTAGCGTTAATTGCCCATAAAAAATGAGTCGCATCCCTTGCAAAGTATGGGGTCGACAAAAATTGAATGGTTGACTAGAATAACCCATTCATCAACATAGGGGTCGACTAGAAGTTTAAGTGGTAGTAAAGTTCTGCTTAGTTGTCAACTACGGGGTCGACTAGAAACTTGGACGGCTAGGAGCTATTTAGGTGGCAGCAAGGGGCTGCTTAGTCATCGACTTCGGGGTTGACTAAAAACTTGGATGGCTAGGAGCTGTTTAAGTGGCAGCAAGGGGTTGTTTAGTCGTCGACTCCAGGGTCGACTAGAAACTCGAACTGCTAAGAGCCATTTAGGTGGCAACAAGGGGTTGCTTAGTCATCGACTATAGGGTCGACTAGAAACTTGGATAGCTAGGAGCTATTTAGGTGGTAGCAAGGGGCTGCTTAGTCATCGGCTACAGGGTCGACTAGAAACTTAGATGGCTAGGAGCAGTTTAGGTGGCAGCATGGGGCTACTTAGTCGTCGACTACAGGATCAACTAGAAACTTGGATGGCTAGGAGCCATTTAGGTGGCAGCAAGGGGCTGCTTAGTTGTCGACTACGAGGTCAACTATAATTATTAAAGATAACAATTAAGCTAATAAAATTGCAATTTTATTTAAGCCAATAAGTTGCTAGAATAAGCGCCATACATTTTTAAATAAAAAACTTCCTGAGATTGATGGCGTTCCATGAGCGGGGGAGTTCTTTTCCTTGTATGTTAGCTAGCCTGTAGGCATTATGCTTCGCTACTTTGATAATGGAGTATGGCCCTTCCCACTTTGGTTCGAGCTTGCCCACATTTTTGGAGACCTCCACCTTCTTGAGGAAAAAATCCCTAACATTGAAATGATGCTCTCTGATCCTTTTATTATAGTTCTAGGTCATCTTCGATTTGTAGTACTGCATAGTATTGTAAGCCTCCTATCGATGCTCATCAATAATTTTGAGATCCAGCTTCCTCTCTAACGTGTTTCTTAATGGGTGGAAGTGGATGACCCGAGTAGTATGTTGGATTAATTCTAAAGGTATGACTGCTTTCAACCCATACACTAGGCTGTAAGGGGTATGATCGGTGGCTATTCGGGGAGTTGTCCTGTAAGTCCATAGCACATTGAGTAGGTCATCCGCCCAATTTATCCCGATGTCCTAAATTTTGGCCTTCAATTGGTCAAGGACAATTTGGTTGGTTACCTTGGTTTGACCATTTGACTAAGGATTGCTCACCGACGTAAAATGTTGTGCAATCCTTACGGCCTCGCGCTAACCTCTCGTGCTCTTACTCTAAAACTGAGTGTTGTTATTTGAAATAAGTACCTTGGGTAGGCCAAAATGGCAAATGATATTTTTCTATATAAAATTTTTTATGGCCGCTTTTGTTATCTTAGGGACAACCTCAGCTTCAACATGCTTGGTGAAATATTCAACTGTTAAGATTATAAACTTCCAATACCCTATTGATCTTGGCAAAGAGCCCACTATATCGATTCCCCACTAATCAAATGGCTAGAAAATCTGAACATTAACCATCAGCATGGCTGGCTGGTGCAGCAGGTTGGAATGGACTTGGCAAGATACACATCTATGTGCAAAATCTGCCACATCTTTCAATAATATTAGCCAAAAGTATCCATATCTGATTATTTTTTGGGCAAGGGACCTCCTTCTAGAATGGTTACCACACATGCCTGCATGAACATCCTGCAACACTTCCAACGCCTGATCCTGATCCTGATCCAAGCATCTCAAGGGGGGTCCGACAAAGGATCTCTTGTATAATTGACCATGCTCATTGAGGGTGAATTTGGAGGCCTGGCCTCAATGGTGCTGAGCCTCATTCTTGTCATCGGGGCCAATGCCTTGGCTGAGATATAGTTCTAGTAGGGTCTACTAAGAAACAGTCATCTCGTCAATAGCTGTTATAAGATTTTTATTAGGGAGTGCAATTGAAGACCTATCCGAGATAAAAAATGTGATTTTCTTGTCTCTTGTTCCTCTGATTCAGCTGGCAAACTTGGAGAGGGCATTTATCCGTTCATTCTCAGATCGAGGGACCTGGCTGAGAGTAAATCTTTTGAACAATTACTGCAACTTCTTTACCTCGGCCAGGTACCGGGCTATCGATTATTCTTTGGCTTCAAAATTTCCCCCGACCTGCTCTACCACTAACTAGGAGTCCATAATCATAATCAAGTATTTGACCCTATGCTCAAGCGCCATTCTCATTCCTGCCAGCAGGGCCTCATACTCAGCCTCGTTGTTTGTGACTGTATAATCCAATTTGATTGAAAAATCATACTCCTCAGCATTTGGAAAGTGAAGAGCGACCCTAATTCCTCCCCCGGATGTGGTCGATGACCCATCGACATGCAAAGTCCAAACAAGAGGGGTAGCGATACTCTTGTCAAGTAAGTCAACTCGCTCTGCAATGAAGTCGGCAAGCACCTGCGCTTTAATGGCCGTTTGAGGTTGAAAACTAATATCAAACTCTTCAAGCTTGATCGCCTACTTAGTTAATCTGCCTAATGTATTGGGCTTCGCCAACATTTGCTTCAATGGCTAGTTTGTTAGCACTATGATAGAGTAAAACTGGAAGTACAGTCTCAGCTTTTGAGCAATGATCACTAAAGCCAATGCAAACTTCTCAATCTCCAAATAATTATGTTCTAACCCTTGGAGTGACTTACTGCAATAGTAGACTAGTCGATGGTTACCATCCCAATACTAGTACTAAACTGATCGACGCTTTCGAGACTACTAAGTATATCTGAAGTACTTCTCTCAACTCGAGTTTTGCTAACATTGAGGGTGAGGCCAAGTACTGCTTCAATTCGAACAGTTTCTGATCATACTATTCTATCCATCAAAAACTCATCTTTCTGGGATTTTTGAGAATTTTGAAAAAGGGGAGACTTTTGTCGACCAATCTCGCGATGAACCTTCCTAAAGCCACGATTCTCCCAACCAGCCTCTGAACTTCCTGAACCATCCTCGGAGGAGTGACATCTAAGTTTGCTTGAATTTTCTGTGGATTGGCCTCAATGCCTCTTTAGCTAACTATATAGCCCAGAAACTTTCATCCTCAAACCCCAAATGTGCATTTATTCAAGTTCAGCTATAATCCAAATGCCCTAAATATCCCAAAAGTATGACTAAGGTCAAGCAAGTGGTCTTGGGCTTTTTCTGTCTTGATTATTATGTCATCGACATAAACTTTCATTGATTATTCGATCTCATCTTTGAACATAAAGTTAACTAGCCGTTGATAAGTTGCCCCAACATTTTTCAAATCGAACGGTGTGATAAGAAAGTAATATAACCTGTTAGGAACAATAAAAGATGTTTTATCCCTATCCTCATGAGCCATGAATATTTGATGATAACCTTGAAATGTATCCATCATACTCAACAATTCACACCCAGTAGTTGAATTGACTAGTAAATCTATCCAAGGCAGGGGGTAAGGATCCCTGGGGCATGTTTTATTCAAATTAGTAAAATTATTACACATCTACCACTGTCCCTTAATTTTTAGGACTAGAACAACATTACAAAGCTAAGAGGGATACTGAATTTCTATAATATACCCTGCATCTAAGAGTTTTCTAACCTTCTCTTCAATTATTTGCATCCTCTTGGCGTTGAATGTCCTTGTCTTTTGTCTAACTGACTTGTATGAGGGGTCAGTGTTGAGGTAGTACACAATCATATTGGGGTCGATCCCTTGCAGGTCGGATGCCTTTCACACAAAGACGTTGACATTTTTCCTCAAGAAATTGACCATGAGATGCTCCAAGTGGGGGCCTAAGTTTGTTCCAATACAGGTTGTCTTTTTGGGGTTACCCTTTTCCAGCTCAATAGTCTTGAATTCCCTAACATGCTCCACTCTAGTATCCTCCAGCTTTCGCTTCTTGCCAACCTGGGTCTCTTCGAGTTT
>JACGDI010005710.1:670599-710472 GCA_014898725.1 Jacaranda copaia
ATCACCCCTCTGATGGGTGGACGATCTTCCTGGATGGGCCTTTTTTCTTTATCTTCTCTCCTAGGGCTAATCGATCTTTCTCTATGAGAAGTCCAGTTGATTTTGCCCTCTTCAGTCTCGGTATCCAGGCTATGTACTTTTTGAGGTGGCCCTGCCTGACCAACCTCTCGATCTTGCCTTGGAGATTGAAGCACTCATCGGTGTCATGCCCCTTTTGTTTATGGAAGTGGTAGTATTTTTTTGATTTCTTTATGGCTTTAATCTCCGTCAACTTTTTAGGCTTTTTAAGGAAGTTATCATGCTGGATGGCGTACAGAACCTCCTTTCTTGAGATGTTCAACAGCGTATAGTCATGGAAGCATTTGATCGGGGATCAACCTCGTTCTTTTTGTTTCTGGTCGTCCCTCTCCTTCTTTTACTTTTCAACCTCGGAGGATCTAAACTTAAGCTTGTTCATTTCCTCCTGTGTCATATATCTTTCTGCCAAGTCAAGCAACTCCTCCATCGACTCGGGTCATTCCCGCACCAAAGTATTGGTGCATTATTTGTGCCTGAGCCCCAGGAATAATACGTCAATCAAGAACTCAATCCTAGGGTTATCTATTTTTAGAGCCTTCATGTTAAATCTAGTAAAGAAATCACAGATGGACTCCTCCTCACCTTGCTTGATGGTATGGAGGTGGGTATGGAGGAGCTTAGCCTTTCTTCTACTGGCAAATTAGTGCAAGAATTTGTCGCACAATTGGTCATAGGAGTAAATCGATGATGGTTCCAACTTTATGAGCCAATTTAATGTGATGCCTTGGAAGGTGGTCACCAACATCTTAGTATAGATGTATTCATTGTGTCCATGCAACTGCACATGTGCTCAAACTGCATGAGATGCTCATTGGGGTCGGTTGAACTATCGTACCTTGATAAATCGATAGGGACTTTGGCGTCCACAGTGATGCGCTCATCGATGATTTCCTAAATGAATAGGGACCCTCTCTCCCGATGAGACCTTTGAGGAGCCTCCAAGTTTGGTGCTCTGTCGGTATTTCTTCTTAAAATCTCATTGAGATATCTATTCAGCTGCTGGACTTGATGGGATACTTCTTCCCACTCGTCCCGATCCGCCTAGGTGGCATTCCAATCAAGACCCAGTCTAAGATGCTTGGCTCTATCGTGTTGTGGGGCTCAAATGGGCCGATGTGCAAAGTTTGCAGACTCTCCTCTCTCTTTGTGGTAGTCACGCCTAGAGCTTTCAATTTTATCGTGCTGCATGGCTCAATTAGGTCTGACGTGATCTACCAACTCTACTACCTCCTCCCGTACTTCTGGATGTCTCTTTTTTTTTCCTATAGGCATCTAGGACTGACTTTGCACCTGATGGGTGGCTACCTGGCTTCTTGGCAGGAGTGGCTGTTCTCAGAGAACCTATTTTTCGATGGGGATGGCTGCGGAGTTGCACTGGTGGCAAGAGTGGGCACTGTAGTGTGCCTGTTCAGAGCAGCAAATAGCTGGGCTGATATCTGAGTGAAAATCTGCTCACTTATCAGCTGCATCAACTGGGGTATAGTGAGCGTCACTACCTGCTTCTGAGGGATGCTAATGCCCGAAGCGTTTATACCTTGCCGGGGGTTAGGGAGAGGTAGAGAAGTGGACCTCCAGTTCTTCTCCCTGCTGAATACTACTCTGTGTGTGTTTACCATTTTTCTTGCTGCAATCTCAATGGGTTCCCATAGACAGTGCCAAATAATGCTGCTAAAAGCTGCGTATAAAGAAAAAGGGGGTTGCGCTATGGGTAAATCAACCAAGGAGGTCGAGTACTCAGAGTTGTATATATCTTGGGGCTTGAGATCTACAACCACAATACACGTTAAACTAGCGGAGATGCCCCCAGCTAAAGCACTCTGATGCTCAAGTTAGTTCTGGTCGTGATGTGAAGATCGAACATAATACAGAGAGTGTAAGGCTTATAGTATTTTGGGCATTACCTTGAGTGTAGTTGAGTCTGAAGTATTTATAGCCTTTTCCAAGCATGATTTAACCCTGGTACCCTTATCAGGTGTACTGGCTTTTGTCTTTGCCAGGGGATTGGTGGTCGTTCCATGTTCAGATCTCGATACTATTCTAGGTGGCTAAATCTTCTATTTTCCCATATGAACAGTATCAATGGAGGTGTGTCTTTGCCAAAGTTGGTGGCACAGTTGGCAAAGTTGGTGGCAGTGGCTGTATTGGCTATCATGTGTCATTAATGTGGAGGTATGCAGCCTGTCAGACTAATAAATGCGAAAGAGATTCGAGTCAATGCTGGAGTGGGTCTTGAGGTCGATACATATCTACTAGACCTGAATATTCAAACTTCTAGAGTGATCCTGAAGTCGATACGAGTCAACTATGGACCCTACCAAGTAAGGTCAATATCGATCGACCAAATAGACTTACTGTTGGGCCTCCTAGACTATCTCATTTAATGTTGGGTTTGTTGGGCCTACTAGGTTATCCCATATCAGGTCTATTGCACAAAGATGTAGAAATCCAAATTTGTCATTCCTCATCTTCAATGGCCAAAAGTAATCCTAAACCTAAACAAAAGAAACCCCTATCCAACATAAAAGCAATCTAAAACCATCATAAAACTAACCCAAGGGCAACCATAAACCAACCCGAAACTAACCAAAAACCAAGCAAAAACCAATGCAAAATCCAATCCAAAACTAAGAAAAAACCAATCTAAAAGCTTATTCAAAAAATGTCAAGAAATTAAACAACTATGAATTATAACTATAATGACATTTACACATTCTCAAAAATAACATTGTCAGCATAAAGTTGTCATAAGCAAACTTCATACATAAGGAGTTCTCTTTCCCTAACCTTCCAAACAAATCCAACAAATTCAGCTTCAATACTAAAAGTTCAAGAATACTACAAGCATCAATGTTGAAAAATACTATAGTTTCAATACTGCAATTGACTTTAAAAAAACTTCAAAAACTTACAGCTTTACATCTCCTAGTTCTTTTTTCTCCTTTGCAATGCCCTTGCCCTAATATTTTCCAACACATCAGGTGCGGTTGCTTTCTTTTTTCTCTGCACACTTCCAACTTTGGATCTAGAACCATTATTGCACCTACTAGAGCTTAAGCAGTTGGATCTGACCTACTGGGACCTGAACCACCAAGAGCTGGAGCTGATGCACTTAGAGTTGCTCCTGATGTAACTGCTCTTAAATGTGGCCCTAATGTATTTAACTTTCTTCTATTGGGTTGTCTGCCAAGCATTGCTTCATTTTTGAAGCCTTGGTATGTTTCTCCATCTCTAAAAGTTGACTATTTCTATAATTTTTAAATCTAAAAGTGAGTAAATTACTAGCAATTCATACTATATGAAAAATAAATAAGAATTAGTTACCCTTGTTGTTCTTGGTCAAGGAATGAAGGTAAGAGGAAGTTGGATATTAGTTGTAGAAGCTTTACCAGCAGGAGAGGCACTTGAACCTTCAGTATTCATCTCTATTAAAAGGTCTCCCTGCAAAGAAAATCAAAACATTAAAAAGGAAGGAAAGAAATTAAAATAGTAATGAACTGAACATGTATATAATAACATACCTTATATAGTTTAGAATTTAGATGCATAGGATTCTTGCAAGTAACTTTGTTATGGCTTGTTTAGAAGCATTTCTTGTAGGTATGAGTCAAGCCTTTTCATGTTGAAGTGCTCCCTTGCACCTCATTTGGTTTTTTCCTCTACAACCTTTTAGGTTTTCCTATTTTCTTTTTGAAGGTTGGGGGCGTCAATGGCTCAAAAAGGGTCTTGATGTAATGCTTCTGGCCAGGAACACCATGGATCATGAATTGATAAACTTCTTTATACAACTTCATATTGTAATAAGCATTCACATGATCTTCAATCTTGTATCGCTTCTCAAAAATGGCCGCATATGCACGACAACATAGGTATCCATTCAATTGGAACATACCACACATACAAGTGTCATTAGCCAAGTCAACAACATACTTATCAATGAAGTTGTCCACTTCAAATTCATTTCCTCCACACCATTTTGTCCATTAATTCTTAGCAAGTTTATGCACTTTGTTGATCTTTGTCAAGATGATTGGATAAATTGAGCTAGCATATTTTTCAATACCCTCACTTTTGCACTAGATTCATGTCACAAGTTTAGTTTTAATCTATTCAAACATGGCTTATCTCTAGCCTCAAAGATGTAATTATTGAAAAACTCACTTAAATTATTCACCAAAACATCACACTTACAGTAAGTTTGAAAATGAAATCTACACCAGTGCCGGGAGGGATCTTTCTCAACCAATCAGTAGTAGTTTCTGTCTCTTGATCCAACTTAGGGTTAGCTTTATCAATTCCTTTATGAAGTCTTCAAAATCTATCTTGTTGCCTATAGAGGTAGCCTTTCAAAATAGTTGGTTAATCTCTTCTCCCTTAAACTTTACTTAAAATTTTCATATATGTGTCTTATGCAAAAAAATGTGCTTGCTATCAAGGACCAATTCTTTTAAAACTTCAATTAAACCCTTCTGCCTATCAGATATAAACACCCATTTAGACTCTCCAAGACCTCCAATATCATCCAATTATTCTCCAACAAACTAAGTTCAAGTCTCTTTATTCTCTATAAGGACCAATGCTGACAATAGACCACATGTTAGCATTACAATATCTATCAACAACCATTAGAAGTTGTCCCTCAAAAATAGTATTCAAAAAGAAACCATCAGGGCATAAATAGGCCTACATCCAGCTAAAAAACCCCTTTTCAAGGCATCAAGATTGAAATATATTGTCTTAAACACAAGGAGCCACTTCTATCGACCTTTCTAAGGATAAGTTTGCTGCCAGGATTCTTGTGCCTTACAGTCTCACAATAATCCCACAACTTTCCATACTGCAATCCATCTTTCCCCCTTATATTTGCTAAAGCCTTTTTCTTTGCAGCTATTGTTTTTCATTTGTTCAGTTGAATCCCCAATTTTTTGTTAATAACAACTTATAATTTCTCTATTGAAATTTGTGGATTTTCTCTAATTATGTTCTTTAACCACTTAGATAAGTAACCATACTGAGCAAGTTTGTTTTCATATACTTTTGTGCACATATACTCCCCTTTTAATAGTTTTTACTTGAAAAACTTTGTCCCCTATTATTGGTAAAGCATGAATCCTCCATATGTATTGTTCATGAGCACACCTTACAGTTATTTTGGCATTCTCATTTTTCATAAATCTCAACTAAAATCCTTCCCTTATAAAGTAGTATCTAAGCACCTCTATGAAGACTTGAGCACTTGGAAATTTTGTACCTACAATCATTTGGAAGTTCTTCATATCTTTTTCTTTTTTATAAGAATGATGCTTAAGTGTATCATCATCTGAACCAGACAAGCTAATTAATTCATCTTCATCTCCAGCTTGATTACACCAGTCTTTTCAACCATATTCTGAGCCTCTAAAACTTTCTTCTTACTAGTCTGATCATCATCTACATCTGCATCTCTCAAAATCCTTTTCAACTTATCAATTAAGTTTCTTTTGTTGTGACTCATCAATATGTCATCATCAATAAACCTTTCAACATCTTCCAATGCACAACTTGGTGTGTCTAAATAATCACTCTCATCAAACTCATCATCTGCTTCATTAAGTTATTTGTAATCATCATCAGTTGATGTATTATCATCCTTAGCTGAATCTACTTACCCAATATCACTCATTAGCCTTTTTCCTTTATCTTGGTTGGCATCCTTATTAATTGTTGATTGATAGTCTTGTGCATTGTCATCTTTCCATAAGAAGTCAAGTTCTACTTCTAGCCCTTCTAAACCCAAGTCAACTAATGATGGTGCTCTCTCCTGTATTGATGGATTTTGAACATGAACTACTACTGGGCTTTTTTTTCAACTGTCTCCTCACATAGTGGATTACACATTATTTGGCTTTTTTTTCTAGATGACTACCTCTAAAAGTTGCCTTCAATGCTCAAGTGCTACCTTAACTGAAGCTTCATTTGCAATTTCAACTTGCTTAGGTGGTGGCTCATTTGCTATCTCAAAAGCTTTCTCTTATCTTGTATTGATAATGTACCTATAAATGTTTAATGTTAAGGAATATTGCAGCATATGGGGTAAAACACTAATATATAACATCTAAGGGAGTAAAACACTAAAATAAAAATTATAAGGGGATAAAATAATGTTTGTTAAAAGGACATGCAGTTAAAAAGTACCTCATGTGCATGATCAACTATAGCCTCAACAGCTGCCCCAACATCTTCATTTACTGCCCCAGAAGCTTGCTTGTGTACTACCTCAGAAGCTTGCTCAATTGCTATCTTGTATGGATAATGTAATTGTAAATGTTCAATGTTTAGGAATACTACAACACAAAGAGGTAAAACACTAATATAAAACATCTAAGGGTGTAAAACACTAAAATAAAAATTATATGGGGTTAAAATAATTTTGTTAAAAGGACATGTGGTTAGCATGATCAACCACAACCTTAGTAGCTACCCTAACTTCTTCATTTATTGCCCCAAAACTTGACCCACATTCTTGCCTAATGGCGGCCTTCTCATATGCATGATCTATACCCTTAATCCTTTCATTACATGCCTCAACTGTTGGTTTTTGTGCTATATGATCATTTGCTTACTCTTGTGCTGGCCCATGTGTTGCATGCTAATGTTCTGAGCAAGTATCATATGTTTGTTCATTCCCAACATGCTCATCTATTACTATATGATCATCTGCTAGCTCTTGTGCTGTATACTCATCAGTGAACTCATGTGCTTGCTCTACCTCAAAAGTTGCCCCAAATCCTTCATTACATGCCTCAACTACTACTTTTTGTGCTATATGATCATCTATAGGCTCTTGAGGTGCATCATCATGTTCTTCAGTAGTCTAATGTGCTTGCTCATTCCCTACCTGCTCATCTACTTCTATATGATCACCTACTGGCTCTTATGTTGTATGCTCATCAATGAACTTATGTGCTTGCTCTACCTCAGAAGCTGCCCTAAATCCTTCATTTGATGCCTCAACTAGTGCTTGTTACACTGTATGATCATCTATTGGCTCTTGAGGTGCTTCATCATGTTCTTTAACAGTCTCATGTGTTTGCTCATTCCCTACTTGTTCATTTACTGCTATATGATCATCTAGGTACTTTTGTGCTGTATTCTCATCAGTAAACTCATGTGTTTGCCCTACCTCAGAAGCTACCCTAAATCTTTCATTTGATGTCTCAACTACTGCCTATTGTGCTACATGATCATCTACTAGCTCTTGAGGTACAACATCATGTTCTTCAATAGTCTCATGTGCTTGCTTATTCCCTACCTATTTATCTACTAACTCATATGTAAGTTCTTGTGCTAGTACATATGGAACTATCATGCCCTCATTGGGTGCCATAAGTCCTGGAGTGTCTATCACAATAATTGGAAGGGGCACACTATCTACATAAATCACAACATTAATGTTTACATCTTCATAATATGCAACAGCTCTGCAATTTTCATAGTTGCATTCAAACTAATATTCTTTAATCCTATATCAAGTGGTAAACTAGGCACACAGTAGTGGAAGATTCAAGTACAATTTTCACTTCTAGTGATGCTCATAATCATACTATACAATTCTTCCATCCCCATAAAATTTAAATTAACTCTACTAAATACATGCTTCTTACCTCCCTTGTATTCAACATTGGACTCCATATATACAAACTACCCTCTCAACAACATGTGGACATCATGCACATTGTATCTACATTTATAGAAAATAAATCGGTATTAATTAACATAATAATTCACCTCATGCAACAACAAATATTTAGTCAATAACTCATAAAGAATTCAACATAAAATTCACCAACAACTACATGAGCAAACTCATCAGCAACTACCTCAACAACTAATTCATAAAAAAAAAATAAGTTAGCAATATTTCACTTCACAAAGAAATCATTAACAGAAAAAGAAAATATATATCATAACTGGGCCCCAAGTACTATTCCAATTTTTATCCTAAAATGCGAGGTATCACTTATTTCCTCTCATGACGGACCACCAACCTCCCACCAACAATATTAATATCAAACATACACCCTACACGGATGACAAAAGCAAATAAAATGAATCTTTTATCAAACCCGAGAAGAATCTCACAGATACTTGAACCATGTATGTAGTTCTTGCTTCAATAAATAGTAAATAAATATTAAGTCAACACATTATCTATAGTTTTAGGTGTTCTAAATACATACCTCGTCCAACTTTCCCATCCCAAGCTTCTTTGACAACTGCCCCTTTGCCTTCCAAAATCATCGCCCACGTTTGTCTCTCTCCCGTCCAAATGCCTTGCCAATCCATCCTTTAGTGATTGAGAATTACTTTTCTTACTTGTGTTTAAATTATGCTTTAAAGATTGAAAAAAAAATTGAATATGTAGATGAACTAGGGTTTCAATTGCAGAAGATCTAATCATTTTCAAATTTGAGATTTTCAAAATGGGAAATTAGAGATTGTGAATTGTAGAGATGGGGGATCTTATTTATATGAGAGCATTTTTGTCTATACACATCAAATTGAACTGAAGTACATGGGAGGAGATGATGATCCAAATTTTAAAAACATAAGGGGGCGATTCAACCTTCTTCTTTTTTTCATAGGAAAGAGGGGGGCAAAACAACCATTTCTAATAACATAAGAGGGTAAACATATTTTAACCCATATTATTTTATCTCTAATATATTAGAGATATACATGTTAAAATATTTGGAAACATATTATAATAAATGTACATAACAAGTTGTATAATAATATTAATAGTTACCATCCATATACCAATGCATCCCAATAATAAAATATTAATATTGAAAATGTATAACAACACTAAGCAAATATAGAAGAAATAATACACTATTGTTCTTTTTATATGTCCAAATTATATAGAATAATAACCGTTGTGCCATGCATCTAGTAAAACATATACGATAGAACTATAAAAACGTAGTGTCGTTATGTATATATTGTTATTATGAATTAATTATATTCCTAAAGTAAGCAAAAAACATAAAAAAATTTAGAAGTTGTTTCCTAAAAAGCTACACCTTTTTTCTCTCACAAATGTGTAAATTATAAAGGAGAATGTGTCCCTTTCCAAAAGGATTGCATAATGTATAGAAAAATCATTCTCTCTAGTCTCTACCTTGTATCAAAAGTTTACTTTCACATAAACTTTTGTTATATTCTTCTAAATTCTAAATCGCTTTGAGTATTTCTATTAAACAAAGCAATTGTGGAAAAATTTAGGTAGTGGAAATCTTTTGTTTGAATGTACATCAAGGGTTTTGAAGGTTCATTGTATTTTGAAAGTAGGCATTGAAGTTTATTTTCACTTATGCAATAGCAAATTCCCCTCCAAAGTGAGCCCATATTGAAAGTGCGCCATGCACGAGTTTTTTTCATTTTTATTATTTTCAAATTTAATTTATCTGTTGTTTCTTTAATGTTTTAGTGTATGCATTTAATTAATGCTTTCCAAAATTTTAGAGTAGAATTTATATGCACTTCGAAACACTTTGTTAATGGAACTATTTGAGATGTCCTCAATTAAATATTACAACTCCATTAAACCAAAAAGACCCTCTGTTTATAATTTTTGTAGAAGATATAAATGAAGGTGCTATTGATTGATAACTCTAGGGCTATTTTCTGCATTTTCTATCCTAATATATCAAAGAGGGAACTTGAGATGATAAAAATTATTTGTGTCATAGTAGAATAAATGTAGTTCCCACTTTGGTACCTACTTCGAGCCGAGGTGCTATCCATATAAAATCAACAATATCATATTACGAGCAAACTACCCATGAGCACAAAACTATTTCAACAAATTGAGTAGCTAATATTACCTTACTTCTTATACATAATATTTACAGCCCAACAACCTGACACTTAACTTAGCAAGCCTTCGAATACATAATAGATACAAAGCCTTGAATTACAAATTACTCATGCTATTAGGACTAAACAGAATTCAAACTTAACATACTTAAATTTACACATCAAGTCCAACAACCACTGACTACTTTTTCACAAAACTATGTACATTATATACATGCGCACAAGTGGAATATCCATCACCCATTGGTGTCTATTTGGGGAAAAAAACCAAGAATATATAAGAGTTTAAGTCCCAATGACTTAGTAAGGTTAAATAACAATTAATTCACCTATAAATACATCAAATAAGATAAAGGAAACTAAGATACTTTGAAACAAATCAAAGAAGCAAGATACTTATAAAATCACTTGCATAAAGCCAATTATATGATAGCATGAACTAATATGGATACACCTAAATGACCAAAGTTTAGAATGAATCAACCATAGAAGGTAAGGTTTAGGAATGAATCAACAATAAGTGATAAATAGTTAATAAGAAATACAATTATACAAATAGTCAAGCTATTAGTGGGTCCCAACCTTGTGACTCCTATAGATTGGTATGGAACAAATCCATTATGCCTACAAATTCCAAATGATTGATCCTGCACCTGTAGATAGCTATTTCTAACTACCTACGAGACAGGATTACAGTGAGTACTAGCCAAAAAACTAGTCATTGTTGATTTATTATGTTCGATTGCTTTTCTAATCCTAGTCTTGAGCCATGTTTTCCCTAAGGGTATTGGTAAATGATAATTTTTTGAACAATAGATTCAGAGTTTAAATAATGATATCACAATCAAATAACAATTGAACACAACGACTTTAGGAAATAGTAATTTGATCGATCATTAAAACTATTCCAATAACATTTTGGATTAATGAATTCAGGAAATAAAGAGTATAGGAAGCAAGGTAGACATCAGGACTCAATAGAGAGACTTAAATGCCATGAATGGTATAGACAAGTCCAAGTATGTACAAACAAATTGGTATTCACAATAGCATGTATATTCATTTTCCCAACAAACATATGAATTATAATCTCACCTTGAGTCTCAACATACACACTAGAGGCCCTCCAATGATCAAAGAAGTTCAAGTCCTCGCCACCTATTTTCAATAAAATGCAAAATAAGTATGATACTATTTCTAGCCCATCACTAATAAATTTAGGCCTTCTTTATGAATTTTGAATTTTTCTTAATAATAATCAATCTCTATAAAGATTACACAATAGACTTTCCAAGTACATCAACTAACTAAATAATTAGTCTTTCATTATCAATCCGAGGCCATAGACTACTTACAATTGAATCCTATTCACTCATTTTTGTCCATAAAATTTTTGGTGCAGTCAACTTAAATTTACAATGAAAAGTTACTCAATGATTTAACCAAACCAAATCAAAAATCATTTAACCAATTAAATGGAGTTTTATTAAATTCATTGAGTTTGAGATTAATTCACAATTTTGAATCAGTCTGTATGTATCCAAATTGTTGACCCGAAGGTTCTGACTTTCAACAGCTGGCTATTGTGCGCCAATACTGCTGACTATTGGAGTTGTGCGTGACCACCAGCACCCATTACATCTCATTGTGCTAGTCACAACCCTTTAATCACTTTTGCATCCAATGCTGATCACTATTTAAAAATCGAACCAAATCAGGCGATCGGACCGGTTGAACCATCAATCGCCTACTCAACCAATCTGGTTTTATGTGAAAATAAAAAAAACCCAAAAAATTGCTTTATTTTGTTAAAATCATTTAGGCCAGTGGTTGGACCGTTTGAACCAGTGAATTACTCATGGTTTAATTAAACTAGAATGGTTCATTTATTATTTTTTCCCATTCAATTTTTGACAAAATTAGCATTTTTTTTGCCTAAGTACAAACTCCTAAGGCTAAAGTAAACTTAAGGAATCTATTCAAAAAATTCAATGAAATATATATAAGAAAAAGTCCCAATTTTTTAAATCTGCTATTGCTGGGAAGTCGGAAACTAAACATAATGTTGATGTTACTATTGATGTTGGTACTAATGCTAGAAATAGCAACCAAGTCCATGAAAACCTTAATGAGGATAGAGAAGATGATGAGGAGTGATTCCAATATCATTAAATTATTAATGTGTTTAGACTTTAGACTTGAGAGATTTAAATTGTGGTAATCATGTTATAATATGAATCCTGAATTTTGGATTGCGTAGTTGGATAATTTCATTTAAACTCTTTGTATTTTATATTTTGGTATTTTATTTATTTTTAAGTAATATATACAATACATATATATTATATAATTATGACATCACGATTTAACTGTGGTTCAATTATGGTTCAATTAATGATTAAACCAGTGAACCGATAAGTTTTTTAGTTTAATGAATAATTAGGTTTTTAAACACAGTGCCCAATTACTATTTAATTGAAGCAAAATAATCATCAGTGTCACCGTGCCTTTCCACTCTGGTAGTCCATTTGCAAAATTGCAAATACCTTTATGTTATACTCTCCAAGCCTGGTAGGTTGCACTATTTGTTTCCAAGCTTTAGCCATTGGAGCCACCAGATCTATTGCCACCACCATTAGCTGTTGTTCGACCATTCACCATCACTAATTCACTGGGAGTTTATAGGAAAAATTAGCACTGTTGCGTTCGTTATAATAAAAGAAAGAGAATGGTGGAGTTATCTCTTTGATTCACCGACATTGGTGGGAGGTGGACAAGAAAGAGGGTGACAATGATTGCATGCTGAAATGGGTAAAAGTGAGGGCCCTCTATTTTAAATTCTTCAACCATCCAAAACTATAATTTCACTGCAGAACTTCTCTTCTATGCAATTGAGCCCCCAAAAATTTTCTAATTTTTCATTGCTCCATCTCAATTTCATGAGTGCCTTACATTGGTCCCATTAACTTTTTAAATCTCAGTGATTAAGTCATTTTTAATTGATTTTCTAACCCCTCAAACTTCCTAGCATTCAATTGAGACCCTAGGAAATTAAATGCAATTCTTTTGACCCCTATTGATTTTTATTATTGTTATCATCCTTTTTAGAATTTTAATTTAATTTGTGAAATTTGGATCTTAGTAATTTTCTGTATTTACGAATTTAGGCATGTTACAATAAATAATTGTTAATTTATTGTAGGAAGATATTATGTTTAAAAAAATTAATGATAAATCTATAGTACCACAAGCCTAAGACCACGAGGTCCAAGACCTTTAGGCTATTTATGAGAATTAGTGATATAAAGAAATCTTAAAGTAAATGAAAAGTTTCATATGCACGCTATTGTTGAAAAACTTACCTTTTAAATGGAAATTTTTTGTTGTCTCTCTTAGACACAAATTTGAGAACATGAATTTAGATAATTAATGGTGTCATTTCAAATTGAAAAAAGATAGAGAAAGAAAATTTTATGTTCAATGATCTGATAAATTAACCTTGTATGATTAAAGAAATATGAAAGATAAATTATAAATCCCTAATTTGCCTATTAGCAGTACTTCCAATGTAAGGAAAAGAGAAGAAATTAATGAAAGCATTGAACAACTTTCTAATAGAAGAAGTAAGAAATATAAGGTATAGCAAACATTTGGAGAGAATTTGATAGGAATAATAAATTTATAGGTAACTAATACATATTAGATGGATTGTGTTTATACATACTAAATTTGTCCTACCAATAAATGTGATTGTTCCATTGATAACATTAATATAAATGTTTCTTTTTGTATTTGGCATATTTGTGTAGGGCAATGATAATATGAATATAATATGAATTTAAAACTTATCCTGATCAAATTTGAAGTTAATTCATAGAATAAGTATAAGATTCATACTTAAAGTAACTTAGTAAACCTTTTAACTAGGTTGATGATAGAATTTCTATTATATTGATATTGATAAGTTCACTTTAGAAGTGGAGAAAGAAGGCATTTATTACTTTAGTAGATGACTTTTCTAAATACTATTATAGTATTTTGTTACTTTACTAGATGATTTTTATAGAAATTGTTAAGCACATGCCCAATAGTTTTTACAGAGAATCCACCATTTTGGCACATTATATATTTTAAAGAGAGTACCACATAAGAGATTAAGTCACTTTATGAACTCTAGAATCGCCATGAACTATATCTACCTAGAGAAAGTAAATTTTAGAAATAATATATCTATATATATATATACATATACCTAAATAGGACCAAAATTAGTTGATATAATGTTGGTTGGATATTCTTTAAATATGTTGGTTGGATATTAGTCCTACTTGTATAATTTTTATCATAAAGTTAGATATTATACATATACATATGAATAGCATTCTAAAGTCAAGAGATATATGTTTTGAGAACATATTTCCTATAAAAATTTTGCCCAAACTATTATTTTTAATTATTAATTTTGATAAATGTGTGTATTATAGTAGGTTTGGTTGTGTGACTTTGTATCTATATCTGAATGATATTTTGATGTAATGTACTATTGGTGTTAGTGTACTAATTGTTGGTATATGAGCATTTTAATATTTACATTTATCTACATGTCTTTTCACATTACTCCATTGATGATACAAATATGGTCGCATTATGGTGAGGATTAGTGGAGTAGTGAAGAGTCCCTCATTATTCTTTAGTAAAGGAAGAGCCTCTTCCTTTACTCTTTTTTTTCTTCTTCAATTCACATTTGCGTCCTTTCATATTCCTATGTGTAACCTTTAGTTTACTTATCCACTAATTCTCATTTATTTTATGGAGGTTCTCCATACTTATAAATACGAGTCATTTCTTCCTTTTGGTTACCTTGCAAGAATTTTTATAACTATTACATTGCACACACTAAAAGAGAGCTATACTAGACGAAGGAAGATGTTTTTGTGGTGGAGCTTTGAACTCAAATCTTGTCCAAAGTTTTTGAGTTATGCGATGTTATCAGGCTGTTGTATCTTAGAGAGGACAAGTCAAGAGTATTACTGCTGGACTAGTAACAACAAATTTCTACTGCAGTTGGCTTGAATCTCCTTGAAAAGACCGAGATATTCGTGCCTCAGCCTAAAGATTGTTTGATATTTTTTCAACTGTAATTGTACTTTCACCATCAATTTTAAGGAGATTCAAATGGCTACAGTTGAAAAACAATGGATGTTGGCATAAGAGATCTCAGCAAGCCATTTCACTTTAATAGCACCCACTTCAAGAGATGGAAGGAACTTACTGTACTACAAAGAAAATTTGGATAGCTATGCAGAGTAAATATGACATGGATGAGGCAAGTGCGAAAAAATATGCTGTGAGAAAATTTTTTCAGTTTCAAATGGTGGAGAATAAATCAGTGGTAGACCAAGCTCAAGATTTTTTCATGATAGTTGGAGAGTTTAGGTCGGAGGACATCAAAATTAGAGAAACCTTTTTTTTTTGTGGCATAATTGACAAACTTCCATCTTCTTGGAAAGAATTTCAGAAATATGTGCCACAAACAAAAGAAAACATCTATTGAGACCTTGATAATGCAGATTGGCATGGAGGAAGAAGCAAGAGGCTAGGATGTACTTATGCAACCAGTTGAGAGCACTTCACAACCTATTACTGCGAAGGTAAATTTGGTTTCTACAAATAATGCTACACTCAACTCTCACAAAAATACCTACTTGAAGCTAAAAATAAAAAATTATAAAAATGTTAAATCTCCCAAGAAGCATAATGATCACAATAACCAAGCACAACATCAACATCAAAATTCAAAAATATGTTATGTTTGTGGCAAGAGTGGGCATATTGCTCGATTTTGCAAATATCAAAAAACATAAACCAATTCCATAGGCTAATGTAATTGAGGAGCCACTTTGGGGTGGTGCTAACTGACATAAATATGATAGAAAGTGTTGATGGGTGGTAGGTGGATTCTGGTGCGAACCAATATGTTTGCTATGACAAAGGCTAGTTTAAAGTGTATACTCCTTTTGAGAAGTTCAAAACTATTATGCTTGGTGAATCTAATACCACCCAGGTGCTTGTAATGGGAGAAGTTGAGTTAAAATTCACCCAAGGAAGGGTGTTGAGTTTGAAAGATATGCTATATCCACCTTCCATGAGGAATAATTTGATGTCTAGTTTTTTACTCAATAAGGTTGGCTTTAAGCAGATTATTAAGTCTGACAAATATGTAATTACTAAAAAGGGTGTTTTGTGGGAAAAGGATATGCATGTGATGGGATGTTCAAGCTAAACATTGAGATGAATAAGTACCTTCTACTTTTGTGTATTTGCTTTCTTGTACTAATTTTTTGGCCTGCTCATTTATGTCATATTAATAACCATTATGTGGAAATCATGAGTAACTTAGGATTAATTCCAATGATTAAAAAGGATTCTGAAAAATGTGAGGCTTATAGTAAAGCTAAGATTACTAAGAGACCTCATCCCAGTTTTGAAAGGAAAAACTAAATTATTAGAGTTGATTCACAATGATGGTAGTGAACTTAGAGAAACTATAACTCATAGAGGAAATTGATATTTTGTTACTTTTATTGATAATTTTTCTAAATATGCTTTTGTTTATAAAAGTGATGTGTTTGGGAAGTTTAAAGATTATCTCTATGAGGTGAAAAATCAATTTGGTAAAAAGATAAGAATAGTTAGAAGTGATAGAGGTCGAGAATATGATTTCAATGAGTTTAATTTTTTTTGTTAAATCATTGAGAACAATTCATAAAGTTACTCCCCCATATTCTCCTGCATCTAATGGTATGGCTGAAAGAAAAAATAGAACTTTGGTTGAATTGACTAATGCCATGCTTATTGAGTCAAGTGCACTTTTGATTCTTTGAGGTGAAGCTATTTTAACAGCTTGTTATGTGTTAAATATGGTGCCACATAAAAAGACTAACGTAACCCCTTTTAAACTATGGAGAGGTCATAAGCCAAACTTGGGATATTTGAGAGTTTGGGGTTGTTTAGCTTATGAAGGCTAACAGATCCTAAAATTCCAAAGTTGGGAGTAAAAGTTACCAATTGTACTTTTTTGGGTTATGTTTCTAATAGTAAAACCTATAGATTTTAAAATCTTGCTGATGATGTGATTTTTGAATCAGGTGATGCTATTTTTCATGAAGAAAATTTTCTTTTTTATTCTAAAAATAGTGGGGGTTAAAGAGATAATTAAAATATTTTGTCTCTACCCAGCTCTTCTACTTCAATTTTGAGAAAAGAAAATAGTAATGATTTTCAACTACAGAGAAGTAAAAGGGCTAGAGTAGAAAAAGATTTTGATCTTAACTTTTACATTTTTAATGTTGAAAACAACCCATTGACTTTACAAGAAGTTTTATCTTCACCTACTGCTATTTTTTGGAAAGAGACTGTATATGATAAGATGGAATTGCTAATTTCTAATAAAAATTGAAAATTAGTTGATTTATCTTCGGGTTGTAAAAAAATTAGGTGTAAATGGGTTTTCAAGAAAAAATTAAAACCAAATGGGTCCATTGATAAATATAAAGCTAGATTAGTTGCTAAAGGCTTCAAGCAATTAGAAGGACTAGAATTTTTTGACACTTATTCTCCAATTACAAGAGTAACATTCATTAGACACTTGATTGCTATTGCTGCAATGTTTTATACAAATACATCAAATGGATGTAAAAACTATATTTTTTAATGGGGACTTAAATGGAGAGATTTACATGGACCAACCCAAAGGTTTTATATAAGTAGGCCAAGAAAACAAAGTGTGTAAATTAACTTAATTCCTACATGGCTTGAAACATGCACCTAAGTAGTGGCATGAGAAGTTTGATTTGTGTATGATTGAGAATGGTTATGAATCAAATGAGTGTGACTAGTGCATTTATCATAAGTCATGGAATAATTCACATGTTATTGTTTGCCTATATGTTGATGATTTATTGATCTTTGGCTCCAATTTGCATATTTTTAAAGAGACTAAAAGCATGCTTAGTGGCCACTTTGATGTTAAGGATCTTGGTGAGACAAACTTTATTTTGGGTATGAAAATTTCAAAAACATGTGATAGTATTTTCATTGACTAGTCACATTATGTTGAGAAAATTTTGAAAAAAAAAACAATTTTATTAATTGCAAGCATGTTACAACTCTTTTTTGATTCAAGTGTTCACTTATTTCCTGTTAAAAGTGATGATGATGTGACAAATCAAAAGGAGTATGCTGGTTTAATTGAGAGTTTGAAATATGCAATTGATTGTACTCAGCCTAATATTGCATATGCAGTAGGAGTACTTAGCCGGTTTACAAGCAAGCCAGGTATTGAACATTGGCATGCTATAACAAAAGTTATGAGATATTTACTTGGTACAAAAACATATGATTTGTTTTACAAAAAGTACCCTACTGTACTTGAAGGCTTCTCTGATGCAAATTGGAACACTTTATCAGGTGATTCCTACCATTGGTAATATTTTTACTTTGGGTGGTGATGCTATTTATTGAAAATAAAAAAGTAAACTATTATTGCTAACTCTACCATGGAGGTTAAGCTTATTGCTTTAGCTTCAGTTGGTGAAAAGGCCAATTGGTTAAGAGATTTATAATTCAAAATACCTTATTTTGAAAAAGCAATTCCTTTAATATTAATTATTGTGATAGCACTGCTGCAATTGGTAGAGTACTAAATCCAGACCTGTAAGGAGGAAATACACTACTGTAAGATTTTACTTAACAAATGGTACCCTTAATGTCGATTATGTGAGATCTTGTGATAATCTTGTAGATACATGGACTAAAGCCTTAGCAAGAGAAAAGGTCTAGAGCACGTTGAAGGGGATGGGGTTGAAGTAGGCCTGTCAATGAGTCGGGTATTGTCTTACCCTAGCCCATACCCTAATATACCTAAATAGTTAGATCCTATATTTATCCTACCATATCTAACCCATAAACCTAATTAGACCCATATCCTAAAATACCCAGATAATAGATTCTAAACTAGATCCTACCCTATCAAATCCAAAACCCATGGAGTTTATGGTTAGGTCTAGTTTATTAAACCAAATTTGTGAATTGTGTTTTGATCTGATTAATTTTTTCATCCTTCTCAAATTTTCTTATTATCAACAAAAATACTACAACTACATAATATTTGAATGCTAGAATAATTTATTAATCTTGGCTAATTTTTTTGGCATATTTTAAAAAGTTAACTAAATTTTTTTTAAATTAAAAAAAAGTATACATTTAATTTTAGTCGTTTAATTTTTAATTTAGTTAATTTATATATTTAATTTTTGGTATATTAAACAAATAAGAACCACAAGGGTATGTATCACTTTTCTCTCTCTTCCTCATATTATGTTTTTTTCCTTTAAGATATTATTTTTCTTTCTTTAACTTTATTCTTTTCAATTTTTTTTTGAAATATCAAATCTGTAAATAGTAGAAAATTTTATGCTATTACATTTAGTGAATATTTTTAAATATAAATAAAAAATGAAAAGGTCTTATTTTATTTGGATTGTTTTATTAATTCGTTTGCCACAAAATGTATTTTAATACATTGGTTGAATAGTTTAATGTATCATTATTAAATTACTTTTATAAATCTATTAAAAATTAATTATTGGGTACATTAATATGTGTTAGTAAACCAAATTATGGGGGATTATTCATCAATTGATTTATGGATTAATAGACCGAGACCTTTATCCATCAGGGGCTTATTTCTCCAAAACCAAACATTTGATAGGGCTTAATAATATAATCTATCAAGTCCAATCCATACATCAAAATGTGTCCTTCAAGAATGCCATGATTATTAGTATAAATTTAATTTTGATATAAGTAATTTGGATTAACTAGTTAAATTTGAGTATTTGAAAAATGAGCAATTTTGAGGTATAGGATATGTGGGTAAGTTTTGCATATAAACATAATTATGCTCGTTCAATTATTTTTAATATATTTTTGGATTTAGATTTGACAAAAATGATCACGAAATAAAGTTTTATGAGTAAAAAAGATTAAAGTTGGGAAGGAAGATGCTGGAACATGGGTATTTGATATAGGGTATTAGGTATTTGGGTATTTTATGGGTATAGACCCTATAGTTACTTATTCCATTTTTCTTAATAAGTTTGGGTAGAGTCTAGGTAAGGTTTGGGTCTCATATCTATTTATTGGGTATGAGTATGAGTATTATACTATTGTCATGGGTTTGGGTAGGATAATACCCTATCTATTGACAGGCCTAGGTTGAAGCCTATAAAGTCATGAGTCATATATGAGGAAGCCCAACTTGGGGACTAGAGAACCTATAACCAAGTTCAATGGGAAAAATGAATTATATGATGACTTGTTATAAAATGCACTATCATATTTGTCCCCATATCCCTATGATGTGAGTGTGTTTATCTTGTAATGATATAAGGAAGATGAGTTTATTAACTCTTAATGAAAATTTGTAGCTCTTATGAGTGGGGTGTCAGAGTTACAAGAGCACCCTTTATAGATTTTACCTGTGTGAACATAGAAGTAGGCACTTTCTATGAGAATTAGGCTCATTCTCATAAACACTCATGAAATCCAAGATAGCACAAGGCTATAATGTCTTGGCTAATAAAGTTTATGTTAGCACCTTGACTGTTATGTGTAGGCAGTGATACTTTATTTCTTTTAAGTAGCCATAGTTCAAGTATGAGACCATAAGCTTCGCTAAAGTAGAGGTTGTTGCTTTACTAAGTGGAAGTTCAATGCAGAGCACACCTTCATTATGCATAATGGTTTCTCTTCAATTGGTATACTCTCTTTTAATGTTAAAATGAGTGGGGGAATGTTGGTGTAAACATATTAAATTTTTGACCAATTGAGAAGTGATACGTGTAAAATAATATATTAAATATTAATTTAAAATTTCTATTTAAATCTTGGGATATATTAAATTTAATTTCAAAAGATAAATAATTAATTTTAATTAATAATTTAGTATTTATTTTATATTCAAATCAAGTATTGACACGTGTCAAAGATAAAATGTCTGCATCCACAGACCAATCAAATCAAAGATATTTGATATTGATATTATCTTTTGATATTTGATATTATCAAATCAAATATATTCCAAATTATCTTTTGATATCTAATATTATCTTATCAAAGAGATTGCCTTTGAAGTATTCGAGTCAATTTAGAAGTCTTCCTTCAAGCACCTATATAAAGGGGTGATTCCTGTTCATTTGACACAACATAAATTCCAGCAGACGAGAGAAACTTGGAAGAGGTCCAGCAATTCTCTCAACCAAATTCAAGGAAATCCACAACGTTCAAGGCGTTCTTCACGGAACTCATATATTTTTGGCGTTTGATTCGAGATCAAGGCGCGAAGCCCTCAAATTAGCATTATTTTATTCAAGGAGATCCACGATGTTCAAGGTGCTCTTCACGGGACTCATATATTTCTAGCTTTTGATTCAAGATCAAGGTGCGAATCCCTTGAATTGGCATTATTTTTATTCAAGGAGATCTACGATGTTCAAGGCGTTCTTCACGGAACTTATATATTTTTGGCGTTTGATTTGAGATCAAGGTACGAAGCCCCCGAGTTGGCATTATTTTTATTTAAGTCAAATTTAAAGGAGACCCATGGCATTTGAGGTATTTTTCGTGGAGCTCATTAAATTCAAGATTATATTTGGAAGGGAAGAATCAGAGGATCAGATTATAGATAAAATCCATAATTGATTGATTAATAGATTGTAATTTAATTTGTACAACATTTATTGTCTCATAATTTTATTTATTGCAGACAAAAAAAGTTTATTGTTACAAATTTTGGCACGCTCGGTGGGACATCTCTACTTCTCATCTCTTCTCTTCATCAAGTTGAAGCATCATGGCTACCAACAAGACTGTTGTATCGAAGGTGACTACCTCAAATTTCATAAATGCTAGAGTAAGAAGTATTGGCATCATCATCACAAGGAGTATATCCAAAAAGTCACAAACATCCTCAGAGGTAAATCCTGCACTTGAAGTTGTGGAGAAGAAATTGCCGCATGCCATTGAAATTAATGAAGATGGTGCAGACTTAAAGGAAAAATCAACAGCATCCACTCCGCATTCAACCTCAAGATCCTCAAGCATAGCATCAGTGATGGTGACAAGTGCTACAACTTTGGAGGAACAAATTGCTAATTTGACAAAGATTATTGAAGGACTGGCAAAACATGTCAAAGAGCAAGATTCTCAAATCTCCAAGTTGATGAACAAGGTGGATAATGCTAAGACTAGTCACGTGATGGAAAATAAATAGAAGCTCAATATGAAGGCGAAATATCCACAAAGAGGCAACCAGTTGAAAATGAAAATCCTACAGCGAAGGAATCACAAGTTTCCACCGATGGACTACTTCCTGTTAACTAGCTAAGGGAGTTTACCATAAGAACTATCAAAGATAAGTTTGAAGAGAGCTCTAAGTCATTTATGACTTATTCCAAGCCATATACTCAAAGAATTAACAACTTAAAGATGCTGATTGGTTATTAGCCACCAAAGTTTCAGCAATTTGATGGCAAAGGTAATCCAAAATAGCATGTGGCCCACTTCATCAAAACTTGTAATAATGCTGGGACTTATGGAGATCACCTAGTAAAATAATTTATTCAATCTTTGAAAGGTAATACTTTTGACTCGTATACTGATTTAAAAGCGGGCTTAATTAATAGTTGGAGGTAATTGGAGCAAGAAATTCTCAATCGCTTCTACAGTACCCGAAGGATAGTTAGTATGATTGAACTTACAAATTCTAGCCAATGGAAAGAAGAACCAGTTATTGACTACATCAATTACTGGAGAAACTTAAGCCTCAATTGTAAAGATTGGTTGTCGGAAGCTTTAGCTATCGAGATGTGCATTCAAGATATGTATTGGGGACTTCGATATATTCTCCAAGAAATTCATCCCAAAACATTTGAAGAGTTGACTACTCGAGCCCATGATATGGAGAGCATGTCTACTAATGGAGTAGAAGGGCCACCAATTCAGGAACCTTGTAAGCATAAGAAAAAGCAAGAATTCAAGAAAGGGGGCAAACCTCTTGCTAAAGAGCAAAGTAAAGAAGCTATGGCAGTGAATGCAACACCCATCAAGTTTTGTACATAGGTAGAAATCATAAGGCATGAGAAGAAAAATATCTCCCAAGAAAGAGGACAAAGAAAATTAACTTTAAAGGAGATGCAAGCTAAAACATACCCATTTTTTGATTCGGATGTTTCTGGAATATTTGATGATTTGCTCAATGCAAACCTTATTAAATTACCTGAAATGAAGTAACCTAAAGAAACTAAGAAAATTGATGACCCAAAGTATAGCAAATATCATCGATTGGTAGGTCACCCTATCCACGACTGCTTCGTATTAAAAGATAAAGTGATGTAATTTGCTAGACAAGGAAAAATCTTGCTTGAAGAGGATAATGCTACCTTAAATCATGCTACAATCAAGATTGAAAAGGACATATTTGGTGATCACGATAGTGACATTGCGTGCTACATGATAAGTGAAGAAGAGATTTTCTTTCATGAAACATGTTTATCTGATGAAGAAAATCATAACGTAACTAAGGAGTGCATGTTGGCAATGACTTTCACTGATGAAGATATGTTGCTTGGCTCCAAGCCCCACAATAGGCCACTATTTGTAACTAGCTATGCTCGTAAGCAGAAAATAAATAGAATTTTGATTGGTGGAGGCTCTGCAGTCAGTATCTTGCCATTGTGTGTGCTAAAGGATTAGGAATCTCCATAGACAAATTGACAAATAGTTGCCTAATGATCCAAGGGTTTAATCAAAGAGGGCAAAGAGCTCTTGGAATGATAAGGATAAAGCTATTGATGGATGACATGTTGTCAACATCATTGTTTCATGTCATAGATGCCAAGACATCATACAATATGCTTCTAGGCCAACCTTGGTTATATGAAAATGGTGTGGTTCCCTCTACTTGGCACCAATGTTTCAACTATTGTGGAAGAGGTGTGGTAAAGAAAATGATTGGAGATAGCAAACCTTTCACTGAAGTTAAATCACACTTATCAGACACCAAATACTACATCAAAAGTCTAAAAATTGCAAATGCTAGAGACCAGGAGGAATCTAAGCAGCAAGATGACCTTGATGGAAAACACAAGGTTAAAGACTTTACTCTAACTTGTCGTAGTGAAGATCGTGTAAAGGGTGAGTTGCCTCTAGTAGGATCTAAATCATTGAAGGAATTAACATTTCCTCTAACCAAGCTTGATTTGAAAATCCATCCACACAACCACTGAAAGGATTTGTGTGCCCAACTCAAAGAGCCAAAAAAGAACATGGAGAATCTCTACAACTTCAAAATAAGAGCTGCTTTGATCCAAAAGCCTATAAACTTCTTGTCAAAGTTAGATATAATCTGCAAGAACATTTCATCTTGGGAAGACTTCTCTCTAAAGCTTTCGGCAAGTAAACATAAATACTACCCAAAGGATGTTGACGAAAAAAGGTCAGGGAGTCCAAAGCTCTCAAACAGGACTTGGATTTGTTCCTTAAAATCCCATTCACATTGCGATTAAGAGAGCCAGCAATAATCATATAGTTGGAGAGGAATTTTCCTCAACATATGATTTTGATAAAAATGGGAAGAAAGTCCCACGAATCTCAGTTTTCAATAGACTTGGGAAATGACAGCACAAAAGAACCTACGATCAAAGACCAAAAATGCCAAAGTTCTTGAAGTGGTTAGCGAGCTGAAAAAGCTTAGGAGTTTAATTCCTTCACGTATGAAATGATGCTCTATTTTGAATATATCATGTGGTAAACCCCTTAAGGTTAAACTGCGAACCATTATCTTCACACAAACTGAAATTGACAAAGAAAGTGATAGAGAAAACGTGGCCTCTTCATATTAGATTGTTGTTAGTGATAGTCAGCACACCTATCAAAATGTTGCAGATCATCTTTCCAAGCAAATCCTGAAACTTATTAGTAGTGGTTACATAAGTGAAAAGGATAGTATCATGTGGACAATCTATATAAGAAGAAAAGATGGGCAAATAAGGGCGTGTGTAAAATTTAGAAAGATTGAGCCTGTGGAAGAGGATATTGTGTCAGTGTACCATATTACCTTAAGTGAAAAAATTTTTATTGAAGATGAAGAAGCTGAAACTGCTCCTCCTGAGTTTGAAAAAGGTGTTAAAGCCACTGTAGATGAATTGAAGGAAATCAATTTAGGTGATGCCAATGATCTGCGGCCTATCTACATTAGTGCTTTGATGATTGCTAAGGAAGAAAAAGTATATGTTAAGCTATTACGTGAATTCAAAGATGTGTTTGCATTGTCATACAAAGAGATGCCTGGGTTAGATCCAAAAGTGGCAGTCCATCATTTATTAATAAAAAAAGGAACTCTTCCAGTTAAGCAAGCCCAACGGTGATTTCACCCTGAATTGGTTCCTTTGATTGAAGCTGAAGTAAATAAGCTCATTGAGGTTGGGTTTATTCAAGAAGTCAAGTATCCAACATAGATTTCTAGCATTGTCCTAGTAAGAAAGAACAATGGCTAAATTCGAGTTTGTGTTGACTTTAGGGACTTGAATGGTGCTTGTCCTAAGGATGATTTTCTATTGCCCATTGTATAACTCATGATTGATGCTACCACAGGGCATGAGGCACTATTGTTTATGGATGGATTGTCGGGGTATAACCAAATACGTATGTCTCCAAGAGATGAGGAGTTAATAGCCTTTCGTACTCTAAAGGGGATATACTGCTACAAAGTAATGCCATTTGGACTAAAAAATGTTGGTGCCACATATCAAAGGGCAATGCAGAAGATATTCGATGACATACTTCATAAGAATATTAAATGTTATGTTGATGACGTGGTTGTCAAGTCCAAAAGGTGATAAGATCACATACAAGACTTGATATAAGTTTTCAAACGCTTGAGAAAATACCAACTCAAAATGAATCCATTAAAGTGTGCATTTGTTGTTACATTAGGAAAGTTTCTAGGATTCATTGCTCATCATCGAGGCATAGAAATAGAGCAAGCAAAGATTGATGTAATTTTAAAAATGCCTGAACCTCGAGATATCCATGAACTTAAAAGTTTGCAAGGAAAATTAGCTTATTTGTGGAGATTCATATCAAATTTAGCTGGTAAATGTCAACTATTTAGCCATCTCATGAAGAAGGGCATTCCATTTAAGTGGGATAAAGCTTGTAGGAATGCTTTTAAAAGTATAAAAGTTTATTTGATGAAACCTCTTGTGTTGGTCACACCAGTACCTGGACATCCATTGATTCTTTATATTGTTGCTCAAGAACATTCTGTTGGAGCTTTATTGGCACAAGAAAATTATGAAGGAAAGAAAAATGCTTTGTACTAATTGAGCAGAATAATGATGCCGAATGAGTTGAATATTTGCCAATTAGGAAAATATGTTTAGCTCTAATTTTTACAATTCAAAAGTTGATGCATTACTTTCAAGCTCATAGTGTTCATCTTGTCTCAATAGCAAATCCACTAAAATATGTCATGTCAAGACCTATCCTCTCTGATAGACTCGCAAGATGGTACCTTTAGTTGCAATAATTTGAAATCATCTATGTCCCGCAGAAGGCAGTAAAAGGACAAGTTTTGGCTAACTTCTTGGCTGATCTCCCTATTCTTGCTGAGTGGGAGTTATCTGATGATCTACCTGATGAAGATGTATTGGTGGTTGAAATTACACCCCCTTGGTAGATGTACTTTGATGGAGCATCCCACAGAGAAGGAGTTGGTGCCAAAGTGGTATTCATCACATCTAATGATAAAGTATTACCATACATTCCTTCCCTTTAACCAAAAATTGTTCCAACAATATTGCTGAATATCAAGCTCTTATTCTTGGATTGGAAATGGCAGTTGACATAAAATAATTGCACCTTAAAGTTTATGGAGATTCTAAGTTGGTGATCAACCAGTTGCTTGGATCATATGAAGTCAAGAAGCCTAAATTACTTCCATACTTTAATTATGCAAAAAGGCTCATTGGATGGCTTAGGGATGTAGAAGTTGAACACGTGCCAAGAAAGGAAAAACAAACAAGTTGATGCATTAGCTAAATTGACCTCTTCACTTATAGTACCTGAGAGTGAAGTAAGAATTTCGATATGTAAAAGTTGGGTTATACCACCAATCTTCGAGGATGAGGATTGTGAGGAAGATGAAAGACATGTTGTTCAAGTATTCAAAATAGAAAAAGAAGATTAGCGCCAACAGTTCGTGGACTATTTGAAGTATGAAAATCTACTAAATGATCTACATCAAAGAGTCGACATCCAACATCGTGCAACTCACTTTATCTATTACAAAAGTGTACTTTACAGGCGATCATTTGATGGGGTCTTCTTACATTGTTTAAGTGATGATGAAGCTATCCAAGCCATAAAAGAAGCTCATTTCAAAATTTGCGGTGCCCACTAGTCAGGTCCAAAATTACATTTTTAGATAAAAAGAATGGGCTACTGCTGGCCGACAATGGTAAAAGATTGCATTGATTATGCTAAAAGATGTTAAGCTTGCCAACTTCATACAAATTTCAGTCACCAACCACCGAGCTATTACATTCGACTATTGATTCATGGCCCTTTGATGCTTGGGGTTTAGATGTGGTTGGACCCATAACAAAGTCATCTGCTGGGCACTTGTATATTTTGGTTGCAACAGACTATTTCTCTAAATGGGCCGAAGCAATACCCCTCAAAGAAGTAAAGAAGGAAAATGGTGCTGAGTTTATTCATATCAACATTATATATCGATATGGGATTCCTCAATATATAATTATCGATAATGGAAAGCCCTTTAGCAATAGTCTAATAGATAAACTTTGTCAGAAGTTCAATTTCAAATAAAGAAAGTCTTCCATGTATTATGCCACGGCTAATGGTCTTACTGAGGCGTTCAATAAGATTCTGTGTAATTTGCTGAAGAAAGTAGTTTCAAAGTCAAAGAGAGATTGGCATGAAAGAATTGGAGAAGCTTTATGGGCATATCGAACTACTCATAGAACACCTACACAAGCAACTCCATATTCATTGGTTTACGGAGTTGAAGCAGTTTTACCTCTTAAGCAACATATTTCTTCATTGAGGATAGCCTTACAAGAGGAGTTGACTGAGGAAGAAAAAGCACGCCTACATCTTGAAGAATTGGAGGCCCTTGATGACAAAAGATTGGAAGCACAGCAAAGACTTGAGTGTTATCAAGCTCGGCTCTCCAGGGCATTTAACAAGAAAGTGCGATCACGATCTTTTCAAGTTGGGGATTTGGTGCTCGCTGTGAAAAGACCCATAATCACAACTCATCAGACTGGAAATAAGTTCACATCAAAATGGGATGGTCCTTATGTTGTCAAAGAAGTTTATACAAATGGTGCACATAAGTTGGTTGCTGAAGATGGATTAAGAATTGGCCCTATAAATGGGAAGTTTTTGAAGTGCTACTATGCATAAAGTTGGAAGATAGCTCCTTGACGCACGAGCCTAAACTGCATGTTGCTCCTTGACGTACGAGCTTAAAATGTATGTTACTCCTGACTTGCACGAGTATAAACTGTGAATGGTACCCACCAAAGGTAGTGCACGTAGATAAACTGCTAACTTACCCCACTAAAGGCATTTTATGTGGTTAAAATATCAAATTCCCCCACCTAGTCCAAGGTGGTTCAGCAATGGATACTCCTAGCCTGCATGAGTATAAACTGTGAACAGCACCCCCTCCAAAATGTTGCTTTCTTTGAACTACGTTATGACTTGATCTCTTTATTAGGTACGTAGGCAACTTAGATATTCTCTAAGTTCAGTAATGAATTTATTTTAAATTATATTTTTCCTTTATTCAAAAGGAAAAAAAGTTGTTTAGTTGTTTTTTATTAAGTTAGAGTTTTTTTTAAGTTAAAAATAAAAAATAAAAAATAAAAATAGTTTAGTTGTTTTTTTTAGTTTGAGTTAATTAGTTTGTTGAGTTTTAAAAAAAAATTGTTTAGTTGTTTTTATTGGGTTAGAGTTTTTTTTTAAGTTAAAAAAAAATTAGTTGTTGAATTTGAGTTTTTTTTAAATATATATAGTTTAGTTGTTTGAGTTAATTAATTTGAGTTTGCTCAAAAAAAAAAAAGAAAGGTAGCAATTTTTGTTTGGCTAAAAAAGGAGAGAAATTAAAAGATTGCAAGATAAAAAAAAGATATCTTCTATGTAATCTCAAAAAATAACAAATGTAGCATGGTTTATTAAAAAAAAAAACAAAGAGCAAAAAGTTCTATATAAATTTCAAGTAAAAGGACTCAAGTTTTTCAATTCTTCCTTGACAGCCTTAAGTGTTCCATTGAAGTTTGCAAATTCTCAGCCACTTTGTTGCTCAATGTAGGAGTATTCTTGATAACAACAATTTCCTCTTCAATTTCATGAATTTTAGCTTGAGCACTTTGAAGAAGTTGTTGTTGGCGTTTCAATGATAAAGTTAAATTCTTTTTGCGTTCCTTCAATTTTCCAAGCTCCTTTCCAACACATTCCAACTCTTCTTAGGTGGATTAAATTTGGTTCATTTCTTGCTTTCTCTAGTTTGAGCATTATGGAGATGACTTTTGGCCTCATCTAGTTGTTGTGCACGAGTTTCATTGGATGATTTCACAAAAGTTGCTAACTTGGCCTCATCATGAGAAACAGCCTTGTCAAAAAGTACTTGCAATAGTCCTTCCACATTGGAGATGTCAAATTTGTTAAAACCCCTCATTGATTCAAGCACAAATTGAACATTATCCTTAATAGATGAGATTGAATCAAGTGAAGTATTTGCTATTCTTTTGCGAATGCCATCCCACAACATTTGAAGATACTCTTTTTGATGATTAAGTACAAATTTCTCACCTTCAAACACTAAAACTGGAGCACAAGGAGATAGTTGTTTAGCTTTCGTGTTATGGAGTGCCTCATTTTGTATGGTTGTGTCAATTGGAGTGTTCATGGCCAATAAGTTAGGTCCTATGATTGATCATCGGCTGCCTTGGGATGTCTCATCTTCATCAACATTAAGAATTTCATTTTCCAACTGAAATATTGCATGATTTGAGTGAGCAAATGACTAAAATAGAGCTTATTTAAAGGAAAAAAGGGGGGTGGAGAAAAGAAAATAACCACTTTAGCAAAGTTCTTTATTGGCAAAGAATCACTTGGCTTTGGAGATTTAGGACCCTTTTTAAGCCTTTTTCAATGACGATTTGCATTACTACTACTGCTCATTTCTAAAGGATAAGGATTCCTTCTCTTTTCTTTTGGAGGCTCAATGTCTTCTAGGTTGGAAGGATTTTGAATAGTTTGAGCAGGTGGTCTATCCCCTTTATCATGATCCTTGTGCTTAAGGAAAATTTTAATTGACTTCAAATTGATCAATTGTGCAATATTTTCATCAAAGTAATCTTCATGAATTTTAGTGCACCACTTCTTGTAAGCATCCGAAGAAAATTTTTTTGCACACAAGGAAACCACGCTGTAGACATAGAATTATGCAAAGTGCATAAGCACCAATATCGAAGTCCTTCATCCAAATCGGCTGTATGAATATCATGAGCAAGAATTCTAGGAACTTTTTGTTCATATCCGAATTGGCGACTGAAGCGATGAGGACTATAAGGTTCAATAATAAAGTAGTCGCCTTGCCTCAAAGGAAGATAATTTAAGCGAATAGTAATGAAGTATTTTTGCTTCAATTCTCTAGCCTTGCCATCATCAATATATGGAAGTCCTTTATCTTTTGTAATCATAGTGCAAGTCCAGGAAATAAAATCCCCTTATGAATTCTCCTACGAGCTTCCTTTAGATCATAATATTTTGTACCCCCTTCGCTAAAATAAATCACCATTCTTGGGCCGCATATTCTTTGCCAAACTTGATAATATGTTTTAAAGTAGTGCGCCCACCAAGCATAAACAAAGTGGATGGGAAAAGAAGAATGGACACAACTTGGCCTCGGGGAACCTAAAATTTTATTCAAACTATTGTAGATGCTGGCTAAAACTGGAATAGCAAGACTAATCTTCCTATCGATAGCCATGATGCATGCTATCTTGAAAGTGTTGGGACGTATTGAATTGACATCATTGGTAAGAAGAACAAATGAGCAAAGCCAACAAGCTAAGAATGCCGCCAAATAGGTTTTTTCTCTCAAGTTCCTAGGAATCCCAACTTTTGAAAATAATGCCTTTTCTGGGGTAGACCATTCTCCATGAATGCCAAAATCACCAAGAGGATTATGAGTTGATTTGGGCCGGACTGTCTTTTTCTCCTTGCGTGGTGGTGGTTGATGGTATTTTATGACTTTTCAAGACCAATACTTCACCCATTTCTCCATAGTAACTTGAGAAAGTTGACCTCTATAGGCACCCTTTTGAAGTAAATGATAAGCTTGACATAAGTATTTGCAAAAACTAAGAATAAATTTACTTCATGTTTCGTCAACTCCAGTAAGCTCTTTAGAGCAAGGAATCACTTCATCATAAACAATTCCCATCATAGGGAGGCCTGCAAGGTTGTGCAAATCCCACATCGATATGGATAATTCTCCAAAGAAAGTAAAAAGAGTATTTGTAAGTGGACACTATGCCTCGCAAAATGCTTTGATAATCTCAGAATTTCAATCATATGTGAATAATGAAGCATACATTGGATCATATACTTTCGCAACAATCAACTTATGCTTGCATCGGCTAAGGACATCTTCAGTCCACTCCCAGTATCCTTTGATATAATGGAATTCGCCATTAAATTGAAGGGTTTTTCCCCATCTAGCTTTTTCCTCAATAATGCTGCAACCCAATGTTGGCAAAGGAATCGATTCATTTGATTGTTGATGATAAATTAATTCATTTGGGAGACAATGATGAGTTGCCCTTAAAGCCCACACCTTGGAAGTTTTGATCTCTCGGGACCACTCCTCAATATGAAGTGAATTGGTTAGTCGTGGCCACTTTGTTGCGTATCTACCGATAAGCAGATTATAAGTAGTCAAAAGTGTGTCTTTCTCCATAGGTTGATTCTCTTTATCAAGGATGATTAAGTGTTGTACTCTAGCACCAATTGAAATATTCTTAAAGTAAATCATGATACAATCTGCAAGGATACGAGAAAAGTTAATCTAATTATTGAAAAAAAATGGACGTGATTGATGTGGAGAATCATCATGTTTAATGCTCGTGTGAATTAATGGAGAATCAAGTTGATAGCAATGCTAAAATAATGGTATATGTTCGAAGGGACATTTTGTCAAACATAAAAGATGCATAAGTTAGAAGAGAAGGAATGTTAAAAACTAAGAAGATGAACATACCCGGATAGTCGCACAAATTGATTCCACCAACTATGTCTATCCAAGTTCATTTAGGTGCCCCTAACCATGCCTTTCATAGTGCTTTTGAGGTTGCTGAGTTCAAGAAGAAATCTCAGTTCAAGACAAATTCCAAATATAAAGTTGAGTTCTAATTGAATTTGGTTTCACCTGAATACAATAGAAGAAGTTGTCCCCAAAAAGGATACTTGTGGGCCCATGATTCCATATATAATAACCAAGAGTGAATTGGTTGCTTGGCCACGAAGATAGTCAAGGGAAAATTGACAATTGAGAATGTCAATTATGCATGTGGGTCCATAATTATTTAATATATATATATATATATAAATTCAAGGGATGAAGTAAAGCTTGTTGCCATAGATTTTTCTATGAAGAAGTGATTTTGGGCTTATCATGTGAATTTTGATATGGGCTTTGATTCGGCCCACATATGTTCTCATATACTTCAAGTCTCATCTCTTTTGGGATTGATTTACATCCCTTCGTCAAGCCTTGAAGTGGGGGCATTTGTAAACTTATTAAATTTTTGACCAATTGAAAAGTGACACGTGTAAAATAATATATTAAAGATTAATTTAAATTTTTTTATTTAAATCTTGGGATATATTAAATTTAATTCCAAAAGATAAATAGTTAATTTTAATTAATAATTTAGTATTTATTTTATATTCAAATCAAATATTGACACGTGTCAAAGATAAAGTGTTTGCATCCACAGACCAATCAAATCAAAGATATTTGATATTAATATTATCTTTTGATATTTGATATTATCAAATCAAATATATTCCAAATTATCTTTGATATCTAATATTATCTTATCAAAGAGATAGCTTTTGAAGTGTTCGAGTTAATCTAGAAGTTTTCCTTCAAGCACGTATATAAAGGGGTGATTCCAACTCATTTGACACAACATAAATTCCAGCAAACGAGAGAAACTTGGAAGAGGTCCAGCAATTCTCTCAACTAAATTCAAGGAGATTCATGATGTTCAAGGCGTTTTTCACGGAACTCATATATTTTTAGCGTTTGATTCGAGATCAAGGCACGAAGCTCTCGAATTGGCATTATTTTATTCAAGGAGATCCATGATGTTCAAGGTGTTCTTCGCGGGACTCATATATTTCTAGCTTTTGATTTGAGATTAAGGTGCGAATCCCTTGGATTGGTATTATTTTTATTCAAGGAGATCTACGACATTAAAGGTGTTCTTCGCGGAACTTATATTTTTGGCGTTTGATTCGAGATCAAGGTGCGAAGCCCTTAAGTTGGCGTTATTTTTATTCAAGTAAAATTTAAAGGAGACCCACGGCGTTTGAGGCATTTTTCGTGAAGGTCATTAAATTCAAGATATATTTGGAAGGAAAGAATTAGAGGATCAGATTGGAGATAGAATCCATAGTTGATTGACTGATAGATTGTAATTTAATTTGTATAATATTTCTTGTCTCCTAATTTTATTTATTGTAGACAAAGAAAATTTGTTGTTACAATTGGTATATGAGCATTTTAATACTTACATTTATCGACATGTCCTTTCGCATTATTTCATTGGTGACACGAATATAATCACATAATGATGGGGATTACTGGAGTAGTGAAGAGTCCCTCATTATTTTTTAGTAAAGGAAAATTCCCTTTCTTTACTGTTTTTCTTCTTCTTCAATTCACATTTGCACCCCTCTATATTCCTATGTGTAATCTTTGGTTTACTTATCCACTAAGTCTCATTTTTTTTATGGAGGTTGTTCGCACCTATAAATACGAGTCATTTCTTCCGTTTGGTTACTTCGCAAGAATTCTTATAACTACTATATTGCACACACTAAAAGAGAATTATACTAGTTGAAGGAAAGTGTTCTTGAAGTGGAGCTTTGAACTCAAATCTTGTTCAAAGTTTTTGAGTTATATGACGTTGTCGAGCTGTTGTATCATGGAGAGAACAAGTCAAGAGATTACTACTAGACCAGTAACAAATTTCTACTATAATAGGTTTGAATCTCCTTTAAGAGAGCGAGATATCTGCACCTCAGCCTAGAGATTGTTTGATATTTTTTCAACTGTAATTGCACTTTCACCATCACTAATTAAAACAAAGTCTCTATCATTCAAAAACTTTAATATGAATGGTTTAGATAAACATGGTGCATTTTGAAAATAAAAGTGACTAAAATAAAAGAGAAATTATTATTATCTAGTCATACTATATTCAAAAAATTTAAAATAAGTTTGCTAAATTTTATTGTAAACTAATAAAAGTATCTTATACTATTTCTATCAAACTTGAAAAAATCATGGGGATCTATTTGTTCAAGTAAAATGTTTCCAAATTATAAAAGCTTTAATGTACTCATGAAACTCCATTGAATTAGATATCTTGTAGGTGGCTGGGGGATTTAGTTTATACACTAATAATATAGATACTAGCAATTAGAGTGCCTCATAGAGAGACTTAAGATATATAAAAATCACTATGTTACATTAGGTTGAGTATCTCACTACTAGAGAAGGACATAATGATGCTCTTTGGGTTTCTGATTTAGATGAAATCAAAATTGTCACTAACTACTTGTTTATATTTGGTGGAGTAATGGTGTCTTGGAGTTTTTCCAAGTAAATGTGCTTCTCATGATAGCACTTGATACTATTAACTAGCATGTAGAATGACTTAAAGAATTATTAACAAAACTTTCCTTCATGGAAAAGCCATTTCTAGCAATTTCAATTCATTGCGATAACTTTAGCAAAGTCTAAGCAAAGGAATTCTAATGCACGAAATAGGCTCCTTCATTTGAGATAGAAAATGATAAAGTATATTAGTAATAATAGAAGTATTTTAAGTAATAGAGCTTGTGAGATGCTAAGGTCAACAATTTGTAAAGAGGATAAGAGTGAAGTCTGTAAAATGAATTACCAACAATGATGACCTAATCTTACTTATTAGAAATCCTGATATGAAGGTTCAATTGGTACAAACAAGTCGCTTGAGGGATTGAACAACACTAATAATATTGTTGTCATACTCAAGAAGTAATTAAATTTTATATTGCAATAATAAAAATTGAGCAAACTACTCTTAAGGAGTTTATAGCTAATGATTAGGATATTCTGTTGCAAAATAACCTTGAAGAACTCAAGTATGTGAGAGCAGTTTGTGGAGCTGAAACCTCTTGAGACTTGGACTTATCTTTAGAGAACACATTAGATAGGATACCAACATATGTTGTTAATGTGATACACCAACAGAGCTTGAGAATTCCATACTATGTGCGTAGCTTATTGAAATTTGGCAGAGCGTTTTAGTTTTAAACTTATGATAATTATGAATTCTATAAATAGAAGTTTGTCACTAGTGAAGGTTCAAGTCTGCAGGACACCTTCATCGATTTTGTATAGTAAAAAGTTGCTGCCTCCTCCTCCTCCTTCTTCTTATTATTAGTATTAGTATTTATTTGTTTGTTTGTAACATGTGGGGCAATGTTAATTATGAATTGGTTGTGTTTCTCAAACAAGAGAAAATGCATAAAAATTCAAAAGTTGTTTCACTAAAGTTATACCTTTTTTGTTTTTCACAAATGTCTCTCTTATAAAGGGGAATGTGTCTTTTTTAAAAAGGTTGTGCAATTCTATAAATATACTTCTTTATATTTGAAAAATATAAAAAATAAAAGTTCTCTCTACCGTGTACCAAAATTTTGCTTTCATTTAATCTTTTACTACATTATTTTAGATTCTAAATTACTTTAAATATTTCTATCAGATAAGACGATTGTGGTAAAGATTAGTTGGTGGAAGTTTATTGTTCGAGTACATAATAAGGACTTTTGAATGTTTATTATATTTTGGAAGTAGATGTTGAATTACGTTTACGCTTGGATAGTGCCGGATTTTACTCTTAAATGAGCGTAAATTGAAAAGTGAGCTTTGAATAGAATTTTTCCATTTTTTTCTTGTTAAATTTATTTTATTTACTATTTTTTTAATATTTTAATATGGGTTTACTCAATTTTATCCAACCTTGATAGCCATAAGCATATGGTTTTAGTTGTCATACATAATGGTTTTACTCTAGTGATAAAGTGTAAATATAATACCTAACCCTATTTGTTTCTTTATCTTTATCTTTATTTTTTTTCTTTTTTATTTTCCTTCAACAAACAAGATGCATACGGGCATGATTCGATTTATGATTTGGGAAGAATGGTAAGCAAAAAATAAATAAAATTGTAAATTACAATAACAAAATAATCTTTACTTGGCAAGAAGATAGTTCAATTTCATAATATTGCAATTTACAACTTTTTTGACAATAATTTAGAAAGTTATCAAAGATATTGTTTAATCATTAATTTTAATATCGAATATAAATAAATCAATTAGAAAAACAATGACTCTATAAAAGTTAATGTATTGTGAATTTAAAATTTTACATGGCTTTTTTATCTAGGGAATATAGAAAGCTCCTATGAACAAATTCAGAATTCGAAAATTATATGTGAAACCATTATTGCGAAATGAATTCAAATTCACAGCAAGGAAACTTGTTTGGAGAGCATATTTTCATGAAATTTCAAATCAATGTCACAACCCTATTTCAAATTATATACCATAACAATTGTTAGTTACTTTTAAAGCATATTTAGAAAGCGTACTTCTCATTTTCTGAAATCACTCTCTAAGCATTAATTTGCGAGTAAAGCGCATCCAAACATAAATCGTGCAACGAAATCATTTTCAAGAAATGAAACCCCTCAACAATTCTCCCTCCCATTTCATTCACCCTACTAAAACCCTTGGTTCTCCCCAGCCCCTTTTTCCTCTCTACGCAGTTTACCTTCTAGATCTTCGGTGGATTTTCATTCGCCCGTTTACACTTTCTGAGGTTCCACAATCAGGGCAGCATCGTGCCGGCGATGGCAATGGGGAGCAGTAGTCAGTGGCGCATGGCGGGAATGGAGGTGCTGCTGCTCAGCACCGACGCCGTCGAGTGGCGCCAGGTCTCCGTCCCTTCCTCTTCTTCAACTGCCAACACTTCGAACCACCCACTTGCCAAAGACTTCGCCTCTTGCTGTGCTTTTGGAAATCCCCCTTCTTATTTCTCCTGGTAATTAAACCCGCCGATATATTCTCTCTCATCTATAGAAACGCTCTCTCTACCTACTATTTGTTTTCTTTTGGCGAGAACACTGCTAGGATGTGGTCACAGTACTGTAGTTCTATTGCTTGCGGCTTGTGCTGGCTAGTTTATGCAGGACTTTTCTAAGCTCGAGCTATGATATTCTGTTTTCTGGTGGGATTTTGGGTGGTTGGTGGATTTGTAGGGATAATTCTAGTTAAATGAGAGATGTGATGAAGTTACTGTCTCACGTGCACTAGATATAAATCAATCCAACTATAAGCCTTGTTTCATGCTTATGGGGAATTGATGCATGGATCTTGTTTTTTCACTCCATCCTTAAGTATGTCTACAAGGTTGCAAGGTTGCCTTGGAGAATTCTAAATTTTTTTTGGATTACATCGTTCCATTTTGCATAATTCTCTGTTATTTATGTTTGTCGCACATGCTGGTCTTTAGCTACTATAGCTGAATGTGCTCGGACCAGCTGAGTTGGTTCTCCAGAGTCCACGACTTATCTTTAATTGGTGCCATGTTAACTAGATCATGTATAAGCTCACTTCTTTCTCCTGATTTGTTGCTTTAATGCAAAATTATCTTTCATCCTCAGCTAGTCACAATCAATGTTGTTTGTTTATTTCTAATTTCTTTAGTTCTCTGAGGGCCCTGATTCTAAACATGAATATGGATCCCCTAAGATGAATATTTGAGGCCAATTATGCAAGCATTTTTATTTAGGTATATCATGACCTCAAATCTTCACTACCGTTTTAGAAATATGATTAGAGTGACTAATTAAACTACGTGTATGTACTCTTGTCTCGATGTATTTAATTAAACATTTGAGATGCTCTATCCCTGTGTCAACATGAGGGTAATCTAGTCTCATCTGCTAGAAAAGAAGCATCTGTCTTGGAATCTCATTTTTTTATGTCCTTGATCAATTGTCCATAATTTTTTATGCACATGTTAACAAAAAGCGGATCCCTGAGTGGCCTTATGGCAACACTTGTTAGACCACACTAGTTCAACTTCATTCATATGTCTTATGATATCAATGGTATCACTTCTGATCAATACCTCTTCTAATATCTATGATAATGGATCTCTAGGAATCTGTTAAATTTGTGCTGCATACGGATAATTTGCTTTATGCCACGAGAACATGTAGAATTTGAAATATTCATCGATTTGAAAATAAGCTTATAAATGTGTTGACCTTCTTTATGCTACAATATATTCTTACTAAATTTGCTTTTGCTTGGAATTTTTAAATGGTCTGGTAATAGAGAGGATGCAACATGTATTGCCTTTTTATAATCTTAAGATTTAAGCATTTGCACTTGTAACATTTGTTCAGGTTGTTGGCCTATGCATATCTTTGTCTTTTAGCACATGTGCTGTTCGTGTTCATTTTGTCTTTCCTATTCTTTTTGCATTAACTACACATACTATGCACTTGGGCCATCAACTTATTTTTTTCTTTTTTTTGTTTCTTTTTTGGGGTTTGGGGTCTTACAGCTCGTAATTCTTCTTTAGTTAGGCTTGGTGGAATAACAAGCTAGTACTAGAATTAGTAGTGTAATGAAAATGCCTTCATCGTCATTAATATGTTTGTTTGCAACAATTGCGAAGTCATTGGAGAATCAATGGTTGCATATTTGATGCAGTGCTAATACATTTGAGAATTTTTAGTTGACCAGTTGTAAATAGCCCTAGGACTATGGAGCAAACGATTGTCCAAGATCTACATCAAGTTATTGATTGTCATTTTCAAATATTGCAAATAGAATGGATAAACGATTAGATAAAAACAAAGATAAAGAATAGGTTCCTTACTCTTAACAGTCGAAGTGGGCCCCTTTATTTTGAATTCGTTTATTCAGAATGAATCAAACTCCCAAGTATGATTCGGACCTATGACCAATTGATTAACAACCAACCCCTCTATCACCGAGCTATTGAGGAATAACGGGAGATTTTAGTTTATGGAGTTCAATTCCCATTCTCAACCCATATTGGTTGACCAATATGAGCTCAAACTCTCCTTCGTAACTCCCAGAATTGCTTTGTAGTGGCTCCCTTCCATGCCTCATAAGAGGGAACCTCAAAGTGGTTCTATTTCATTGCATTTTAGCCATATACCAATTTCATTCATTTAATATCCCTTTGGTGCCATTGGCATTTTTTTGAAGCTTTTGAAATTCAAAATTTTGGTCTAGTGTATAGGTAATTGACAATTACATTTCTTCTAATTAATTTGATATGAATGTCTAAGTGGAATACAATGAGTTAATGCCTACATATAGAGGTGAAATAAGTATTAAAAACTGTCACTGTGTGTATGTAATTAGGGGTGATTCGCTTGAAATATGCATTGTCT